>JAZHYW010015526.1:0-147850 GCA_037355805.1 Ixodes ricinus
CTAAAAATTTGCTGTCCGCCTTCCCATCGCCGATGTACACAGGAAGGAAAATGTAGTGATTTTTCATATCTGGCCAGTAGAGAGCCGCCTCCTGAAGCTTACGCGGTCGGCGTAATCAGAAAATTGAGTAACTCCAAATAAAAAAGTTTATTTTTATAAAATATTTTGGCTAGTATTTGAAAAGCGATATGTTTGCGGTTAGACAATATCCAGCCCAATGGAAGACTATACGAAAATCGGCGGAGCTTAATGGCCCCTTGACAAAATGGAAACTCTCGGAGCAAGTGCGAGTTCGCGCCTCCCAATCGACAGATGAAACGTTACTTTTCGATGATGAATAGAGTTTGATGTAACGTACAGATAGCGATCTGTAAGGTAGTTTGCTAGCCAATTGTGAATTTTAGCTCCTCCCAAAATTGTTTTCAATTTATATAATAACCTCTTGTAGGATACACTGTTGAATACTTTAGGAACGTCTGACATCCACATGATCCCTATTATTATTTACAAAGAAAAGATCACAAACGCTCAGGTAATCAGGTGATCACGAACGTTCAGAAACGCTCTGGTCACAATCGGTGATGTTCGCATGAAGTCGTGCTAGCAGAGTTAATATAACTTTGTTCTACGAAAGTTGAAATGTGCTGAAGAATTTTTGCAGAAAGTTGAAGTGAAAGAGATAGGCATATAGCTAGTGCTTTTGCTTCGGTTACCATAGTTATAAGTGGGAATGACTTGCTAATTTCCGCTCTCTGAAAATTTATTCACTCATCCGAAACGTTCTCGCTCGTTTATAAAAATGATGCACAAACGGCGGGATATTTTTCGCGGCAGAATACAGAGTTGTCGCTCTCGTGCTGCAAGATCACGAGTGCATGTTCAATCCGACGCACGGCATGTCACGTCGGGGCGTCTGCGGTTGTCTGCTCAGTAATGGCGGCACAGAGCTCTTGGGAGAGCAGGATTCGCCCAGATGGAGAGAAGAAAATTGCTGGCAATTCGAAACGCGGATGGTAATCTTATCACCTGGGCTTTGCACCACCAGCCTTGCGCCTGGTATGTATATGCGTTATTGCAATTTATTATAGAACGTTCACTTTCCATACATCTTATATTTCTTGTCTTCCGTAGATTCGTCTTTATTCCGAGCAGTTGACTTGTTTTTGTTGCTTTTCGTCTCGTTTTACGTATTATCAAATGCCTTAAGTTCGTGCAATAAAAAGAAGAAAAAAACATTTAATTTTGTATCAATAGATGAGACCATCAGGGCCTCTTCTTCGCCCCGGACGGGCGCCTCCATCTGACCATAAAGTTGTAACACACATATGAATACATGTAGATGTTATGAAACAAATTGAATAGTCACGCAGTTTCGGCACTCGTTGTGCAATTCAAAGAGCACAGCAGAAATAATGGCAACGAAAAGAACTCACAGGAAAAACGTAAAATGTGATCATGCCTGACTGACTTTTCCGACTAACCTGAAAGCGAGTTAGGAATGAACATGGCAACCAATATAGTTAACACCTATACCACTGCAGTATTTTCACCTAAACCCGATGAACTTCTCTGCTGCTGACGACGTCTCGTCCTCGGGAATGGTCCTCAATCAGGAACTCCAGCAACTCATATATAACTGGAGAAAATGCGGAGAACGGAAGAGAAGTTAAGCAGTGGCGAAAACGGGAAGGTCAATTAGTCGGAAAAATGCTTAGCACAACTGCGCTTAAGGTATAGCTCCCGGCTTGAGACAGGGTTGTCCAAAGACACGCTGACGTGTGGACGTTCTGTCTTCGTTGACCATTGTGATTTATAAATTGCAGTGGTCAACAAATAAAGAAATAAAAAATCTTTAATTTATCATTTCTTAAAGACAAACTTCGTTTTTGCATAGACCGTACAAAATGCCTTGCACCTGTCGCTGGATTAATATACGTCAAGTTTAAAGGTTATGTCTCTACGACAGTTTTTCTCTTCGCCACTACCGAGTGGAAGATTTTCTTAACTTATTTTGAACTTTCGGTACGGAACCTTTGACTGCAAAAGGCGTTTTATTTTTATTATTTCTTTTTTTAATACGTGTTCTCTTGAAGTGTTCTCTTGACTCTCCTGTTAATTTTTGGAGCCAATCTTTATAGTTTTGGTATCGCGGGGACTTATCAATATAGAACTTCTTTTAATTCCAGCTAACCAAACATGTTGTCTGGACGGGTTTTAAGCAAGTACATGACGTACGCGACATAAAGTGTTGTCTCTGGTAAATTAACCCTTCAAGAGTAGCATGAGGCATCGCGGGACAATTGACAAAAATAGTTCAAGAAGGGCTTGCACATTCTTGTTTTCTGAACACTTCCGAAATGTTATACCATTGTCGTGTTCCAAACTCTGGAAGACCGCGTTCATTACGAGGATGACTGGGGACGACTATGAAAATCCGGGAGATTGCTGAAAGCAACGCGCACAGGGAGGCTGCGATCAGGCAGAATGCCAGAGGACATTGGTTTCGTTGTAGCATTAATGCTGGCTGCCGTCCTAGCAGGTGTGTGTCACAATGCCCATGGTTTTTTGATAATAAACGCCATAACACAAGTAGCTTGGTTCGCGACGAACTATTTAGATTTTGTCTAATAACGCTAAGCTATCTGGCGAAAGGCCGGTAGAAACTGACCTGCGTCAAATTTGGTTCAACACATTAACAGGCACATCTGAACTACAAACCAAAATTACCAGTTACAATTACTTTTTCCTTCGTGCAGTTGTTTATGCTTAATGTGGTCCGAGAGACTGAGGTGCTCTGCCGTTCACGCTAAAAACCTGGCGCCAAATGTTTAATATACAGTGTGCTTCCGACGAATTGCAAGAATTTGTATGGTGTGAAACGACCGCGCCGTTCCCCCCCCCCTCAAATATCGACTGGATATCCGAATTAGGCTATCAGTAGTTAAAAGTGAAGTAAAAAATAAAACTTGAGCTTAAAACATTAGGTCGTGGTTTATTCGTACAAATTTTGACACAGATTAATATTTAACATTTGTCAAACATTAATATTGATTTCAATCGAGAACAGAACGTTGTACATGTACTGTCGAAATATTTTTATACAACCTATAGACCAGTTTACACAAGCACACATTGTTTTAACAAGAAGACTACCGAAGTCACCTGACACCGATAAAGATTTTATGTCAAAATCAACATAGTATAAGAGTTTACGAGGCACAAAGTCAGGAGGTTAGAATGTACAGTGTGTTGTAGCCTGGTTCAGGCGTTAAATATATTTATTTCGAGGAGCCGAAACTAAGCATGTCCGGCCGCCAGAACATACGGTGCCGAACACCCGAGCTGCCAGCCACGCGAGCCCGTACACCTGGCTTAATGGTCCTTTCGATGATAATAGCAGGCTGTCTGCTACATCTCCCCTATTGCGAAGACTGGAAGCTCTCCGGTGTCATGCGTCTTCGTTGAGGGTACCTTGGAATGGGCTCCACATTACGGGGTGAACCTCCTGGGCTTGCTAAAGTTGGAAATTCCGTTGGAGACACAGTCCATTCCACCGGCGGATTTCTGCTGACCAGAAAGAGGAGGCCTTCGGAAGCATCGGATGTGAGTCTGTGCTCTAGGTGGTCAGCATGTACACGGCGAACTTTGAAGTTCTCATCCAGGACCTCGAAAATCACGCTACCAACCCTTCCTTGAATCACACCCTTGATCCAGTGCTGTTTTCTCGGCGGGTGCTTGATCTAGACTTTTTGGTGAATGGCGAACGGGCGCGAGCTCAAGTGGCAGATCTGTGGAGACCTGGACGGTTTAGCCGAGGGTTTTCCCAAATCAAGCACCGTCCTATAGTGTCTCTGGTTCAAAAGTTCGCATGGTGCCTTCCCAGTGGATGTATGATGGGTAATGCGGTATCGCATCAAGAGATCTTGCGCGCTGTTCCGGCTGTCCTTTCTCTTTGCGCGACGAAGAGTGGTCTTGAATGTCTTCACGAAGTTCTGGGCTTGACCATTTGATTTCGGATGATACGGTGGCGTGATAAGGCGGTCAATGCTGTTTTGAACCAGAAACAATTCGAATTCCAAACTAATGAACTGAGGTTCATTGTCCGTTGCCCACTGTTGTGGAAGACCATGTTGCTGAAATATTGCTTTAAAGGCAGCCATGGTCGCTGATGCTTTCGTAGATGTCATCGGAATGACTTCCTGCCATTTGTAAAAAAGCATCAATGACAATGAGGTAGTGCTTTTGGTCCAATTCGGCAAAGTCTGCATGAAGGCGATGCCAGGATGTTCTCGGATCTTCCTAACGATAGAGAGGAACTTGCAATCAAGTGTCCGATATTGATGCGCACTGTTCCCACTGTTGAGTTTGTTTTTCGATTTCTTGGTCAATTCTTTGCCACCAAACTTAAGATAGCGTAAGCATCTTCATCATCGTTTGGCCAATGTGACCCTCATGAAGCAGATTGAGGATAGATGGCCTGAACTTGCTAGGAATTACCGTTCGAGCAATTCACAGAACGCAACCGTCGAGCTCGGCCAGGTCTGTTCTTTGCTTGTGGAACGGTTGAATGCTTGGGTCAACGATCTTCGTTGGCCATCCTTCCAAGATGTGTGTGCGAACCTGGGAGAGTGTTTTATCTTTTGCTGTCTCCTTGGCGATGTCAGCTGCACTGATGGGGTGCTTTGCCAGGCTTTCGCTGTAGAGTGCGAAGACGTCTTCAGACTGCAATTGAATAGAAAACACGCCTTGTGACATCTTTTGGTCAAAAGCTTGGTCAGGGCCTTCAGCAAACCGGGACACACCATTAGCGTTCCCAAACTTCTCGGTTGGAACATACTCGATGGTGTAGGCGTAATTTATTAAAATTAGCACCCAACGTTGAAGTCTGTTAGCTGAAATGACTGGAATGCCCTTGGTTGGTCCAAAAAGGTGGTCAAAGGTCGATGATCTGTGTACAAGACAAACTTGCGTCCCCAGAGATACTGGTGGAACTTACGTACACCATAGATGATTGCCAGTGCTTTCTTCTCAATTTGAGCATACTTCCGTTCCGTCTTCGTAAGTGTCTTTAAGGCGTGAGCGAAGGGACATTCCCTTCCGTTGATTTTATGGTAGATCACTGCTCCAACTCCCTCTGATGAAGCATCTGCCGAAAGGTAGATTGTCTTGTCAAGTCAGAGTGGGCAAGAGCTTCGGTTGTTGATAGATACTGTTTGATCCCGTCAAAAGCGTCCACACAATCGAAGGTCCAGTTCCAGGCAGTGTCCTTTCGTAGAAGGGCGTTTAGTGGTGCGGACATCTCGGCCAAGCTTGGCAGGAACTTACTGTGGTGTTGGATCATCCCCAGAAGAGATCTCAGCTGACTAACATTTTTGGGCTCAGACATGTTGAGGATAGCAGAGATCTTCTTGGGGGTCAGACTGAACCCTTCACCATAAACCACTTGTCCAAGATATTCTACTTGCTCTTGAAGAAAGCTACACTTGCTTTTTTAAGAGTGAACCCATATTCATCGAGGCGCTCGAAGACTCGTTCCAGATTCCAAAAATGATCGGACGTGTCTTTCCCGGTTTCAAAGATTTCGTCTAGATAACAACCCACGCCATTAAGACATGCAGTGATCTGGTCCATTGTTCGTTGAAACACGACTGGTGCCGACGCAATTCCAAAAGGCATTCGATGGAATTGAAACAGACTTTTATGGGTGTTGATCACAAGGGCTTGCTTGGCTTCGTCGTCTAGATCCATCTGAAGGTACGCTTCGGAGAGATCGAACTTCGTGAATCGATTGCCTCCGTTGAGCTTGGCAAACAGCTCTTCAGGTCATGGTGGAGGATACTAAGCGATGTCCAGTTGAGGATTTACGGTGGCGCTGAAGTCTGCACACACCCGGACTGAACCGTCAGCCTTGGGGACTACCATGGTTGGTGTTGACCATCTGGATACTTCAACTGGTGAAATAACCTTGTTGTTGATCTATTTCTGCAGTTCGTTTTCCACCGCCGCACGTGTCGCGAACGGAATAGGCCTCGGCTTGAAGAAGCGTGGGGTTGCATCAGGCTTGCACTGTAGCTGAACCTTCAGCTTAGTGCAGCAGCCAAGACTGTCGGTGAACACACGCGAGAATCGCCTGAGCATTGATGCCAGCTTGGCGCGTGTAATCAGTTCAGCGGATCGAACAACCAGTCTGTTTAGATCGATCTTGAGCGCATCAATGCACGTTCTTCCAAGTAAGTCGGTGAGTCTCTTTTCTGTCACCACGGCTTCCAACGCAGAGGTCTGTTGGCCTAGTGTGACGTTGAGAACGCATTGTCCCTTGAGAGGAATTTCCTGGTTGTTGAAACAACGCAGGTTGCACTCACTTTTCTTCAGTCGCGGGCCTTCCAGCTTCTCCCAGGTGTCAATGTTCAGTAGTGTCAACTTGTAACCAGTGTCCACTTGCAGATCAACGTAGACCCCTTGGACGAGACGGGTGACAAAGTTGCCGTCTCTTTCGCGAGTAGCTAAAACGTTCGTGACGGTTTTTACGTCCCGTTTCCGGTTTCCTCGGTGCTTGTTGCGGTGTGCTTCTTCGTGCCCATAAGCGCCTTCCCTCATGAAGTGTAGCCATCTCTGAATGCAGTGTTTGAGATTCCCTACTTAAAACATTTGCGGCAAATGCCACGCCTACTATATGTCACTCCTCTTCGTTTTTCGGTCATTCTTTCGCGTATAATATCAAATTTGTCTGAAGTGAACTCTGGATATAGCGACTTCGGGCACTTAGTAAAACGACGCTTCCAAGGTGTGCAAAATAAAACCACTAGAAGATGTGATTACTTATTTTGCTCCTTTTTCTTCAAAGTATCTCGTAACATGCACCAGCCACGTATACTCCTTGTACCGGGGTTGCAGGGGACAGCACTGCGATTCTATATTATTTTTGCTTCTATTCCTAGCAAACAAAAGATTCTTGTGTCACTGAAGTCGACGCAAATTACGCAATGTGGAAGTATCGTCGGAAGTAATTGAATTACATTTCGAAGTATTTGTTCTGTATATTCAAGGTATTTTGCGGGGAAAGTATCTCAAGTATGTACTATAATTACTCGCTGGAAGCTTATAATTAGAAAGCAACTTTTTTTAACAATACATCTAAATATGACCCTACAATGCCAAAACATTCTGTGAATACAATGTTCGGTACGCCGTTATAAAAAAAGACAAATTCTTGCGATTTATATTGCAAACCTCCATGAGTATGTATCTGTTTAGTGGAAACTGAAGATGTAAAACAAAAACAAATGAAAGTAGTTAATAAAAAAACGCAGCATTATTCTGCTCTGTAGCTAGTTGACCGCAGTCGATAATGGGAGGAATAAGAAGTAAGACTTTTTTAAGCATATTTGCAGAGTTCTTTTGAGATCCCCTTAAAGGTGCACTAAAGACGTTTCTGATATCGTCTATTCTTGGAGATAACTTATCTTACTGGTTCCAAGCATCCCAGAAATCGAAAAATGATGCTTGTGCGACGTCTATCTCCCTAGTAAAAATATGATCCAAGTTTGTGCTAAGTCCTTTTCTGAGCGTAAAGTCCGGAGCACAGAATTCAGCGGAGGCGCCCGGAGGGTGACGACGGGCGCGCGTCAGCCAATCGCAAGCCGCCTTTCTGAGAGAGGCGGCTTGCGATTGGCTGACGCGCGCCCGTCGTCACCCTCCGGGCGCCTCCGCTGAATTCTGTGCTCCGGACTTTTACGCTCAGAAAAGGACTTAGCACGAACTTCGATAATATTTTTACTAGGGAGATAGACGTCGCACAAGCATTATTTTTCGATTTTTGGGATGCTAATATCCCGTAGATTGAGTTATCACCAAGAACATACAATTTAAGAAACGACTTTAGTGTACCTTTAAGTTCCTCGTTCAGAGACGAGTGAAGTTTTGTTTTAGATACTTCAGATTTATTTTATATTGTTTGCGTAAATTTTCTAATTTTTAAAGAGCGCGTTTGTTCTTAAGTTTACATTATTTCAGGTACGGCGTCGTTTTTTGTTCTCTTTTTACCTAGCAAGGAAAGTCATTTACTATTTATCCATGGCTTGTTTTTACCTCGCTTTGAACCAACACTCTTGTAAGGATCGAATGCATCAACGAAAGAGTTGATCTTATTTCTAAATTCCAGATATTTTCTATATTACATTCGTAGGTGAAATCTCAAACTTATTTCGATCTTACTGAAAACACATTAATATTTTTCTCAATTGTAAAAAAAAAAATACTGGTTGCATTTGTTTCTGGTTTTGTGCATGTTGGTCATGCATCCAACTACAACCCCGTGGTCGCTAATCCACGGATTACCAGAGACTGATGATATCAGGTCGCGCCTGTTTGTAATAATGTCTAGCGTACTTGCCGTCATTTGGCCTATTCTAGTCGGGAATATTACGTACTAATATAGATCTAAGCTCGAAATAAAATTAAATAACATTTTGCATATGCTAGATGTTTTTCTGTCACCGGTTGGCGATTCGTTCACTTCACGTCCGGAAAATTTGTCTCGACCGTGAACTAGGTGGCTAAGACCTATGCCTAACAGACTGAAAAAAAATCATTACACGTTTATTAGATTAGGGTGGTCTACAGAGGGCCCACAGTGATAAATTGTCCGATCTTTACGAAAATCTTACGCAATACTGATTAACAATTCAAGCCACTAAACTAGACATCGAAATGTTGCAGACTGCCGTGAACTAGCACAAACACTCCACCACCATGCATATTTTAATATTTCTGTTACGCAACCTAATCCGAACAAAACACTCCAGCGTTGTCAAAATGCTCTTTTAGCCAGGTTTTTAAGCTTATGACAACATTGGATTTAGTCAAAGTAATGAGGTCGCCAAAGTTATTCCCTTTATTTCTCACACTACGGCAGATAACAATCGAGCGCGGTTCTCATCTTCACGCGCGGTTCTTATCTTGGGCCCAGCTTGAGACAGTGGCTACGTTTACATGGATGCGACTGCAGCGCATCGGATCCAGTTAATGAATCGAATCTGTTCATGTAAACGGGGTGGTTTGAGATGGTCAATTCGAATCGAGACTCCCCATGTATACGCTAGCGGATCGAATCGAGTGCTCGTGCGAGAGATTACGGGAGCTTTACTTTGCATGCCGCTAGGCAACCCGGACACTTTGGAAACAATCTGAAAGTCACGAGGTTCGCGTTGTGATCCTTCGACACGAGGTGCCGCTACTGGTCTATCCGAATCCATGTAAACGTAGTGGCTGAAGTGGATCCGATTCGCTCACTGGATCTGATGCGCTGCTTTCGCATCCATGTAAACGTAGCCAGTGATTGCAAGTGAGATTTTTCTTTTTGAGCTCTCTTTCGCATTATCGTAAAGGTAAATCTAATTTTTGATGTAGAGCTTATTAAACCGAGACTTACACAACGTTTGAAATGACTTTTCATATTCCAGAAGCTGTTTAAATTTATATCTGATACAACCTGAAAAATCTTCGTAGACTGGAAAGACACTTTCTTTTAGCTTAAAACCTTGGGATTGTATAAACATCTTGTTTACCTATGAAAGATAACAACTTAACGATTCTTGACCTTTGCCTTTCTGGTTGTGGGCAGCCTAGTCTTTGCGAGCTTTGTATGTCGTTCGCCGCTACGGTCACGATAAGCTTATTTCTGAAAAGTTCGAGCACTTTATCTTCCAGTGTAGATTATGACTCATCTAGTTTGTCAATGTCATAGAAGAGAAGATTCGTTCTTCGCGACCTGTTTTCCAGGTCATCCTAGCTGTTTGTAACAAACCGAAGCAACCTGAGCGAAGAGTCTCGTAGAGTGTATGCCGACTTCGCATAGGCAATAAAATTTCCCTTTTCATTGCTTCGAATTTTTCTGTGTCGGTTCATCAGTTTATCTAAACAAATTGTTGACGCCCGAAGAGCACTTGAAAGCACCTGTGAAGATGCTTGTACAAGTTATAACAAGTGTAAATGTGTTTTTTGACAGATTACTATATGCCCGCGAAGAGTTTTGTTCATGCTTGGCACGTTTATGATTGTCCTTCCTAACCCTCTAAATCTAATCTGAAGGCACAAGTCAAACCTGAAGGCACTAGTAAAACGCCTTCGTCATGATCATTTATTCATCCTTAATTGCATATATGGCTATGACGCAATGAAGAAGAGTTGCGGGGCATGTTATTACACAAGGTGTTTGATATAATTATATCAAATTTATATTTAAAGCACCGTAAATTGGGCACTAATTCAGTTTGTGAGATGCGTTAATCGGCCACGGAGACATACTTTCAGAGACAATTGTCACGATACGTCGAATAATTTAATTAACTTAAGTTTGTTAATCAACCTTTTGATTAGTAAAAATGAGTATACGGTCTCAATTGGAAACTTGCTGTGCGTTGTGCAAAACTACCAAATAGGTCATTTTGAGAAAAATTTGAAGTACGTGGGGGTTCGCTGAAGTCTCCACTCCTGCAACGAGTCAGAGGCTGACTGAAAGCGCAGATTATGAGATCATTATTCGGTTTTTTCGCACCGCTGTTTGCCCCTGTACCACAAGAGGTAATTTACTGACTTATGGGATTTGTATGACGCTCAGCAAGTTTCTAATTGGAACCATATGTTTGCTTTCACTAAAACTATTAGTAAATTACCCGACCTATCGTCGCGATCAGCCCTCTATATGTCTCCCGGGCCGTAGAACTCATCTCAGAAAATGCACTAGTGTACATTTCTCGTCCCTTTTTCTCTCTCTCTCTCTTTATCTCTCTCTCATTATATATATACATATATATATATATTTCTTTTTTATATAAAATTATAACGCCCTAGAATAACACACGCACAAAAAAAATAAAATGATGCATCGAAGCGTTCTAGTATGAAACGTAAAACTATGTCACACGAAATAAACAATCTGGACAATCAAAGTCATGTTTTTATTGACCATCTGGTGGGCTTGGTTTTATCTTAGAAGATTTTCTTGCCCCCCGTCAGATCAAAGCACTGCTTCGTCTTTGTCCTGAAAAAGAAAACCCAGTTCGTCAGTGCGCAAAAGTAACATCGCTCCAAAATGAGAGGAGATTTGGTAAAACGTGCCCTCGAGGCATCATCGGAGAAAAAGTCTAGTTAAATTTGGGCAGTTTGATCATTTGGCCTCACGTTCCAGGGGATATGTCAAGCTTTAGGGTGTTTGCGGTATGGTGGCGCCCGTCGCATCTCCTGCGGGAGCGATGGTCGCTTCCCACAATACTTGGAGGTCGAAATTTGAGACTGCCGCGTTACTCTGCTCCTCAAGTGGAGCATATACAGCTACGCTACCCTCCCCCCCCCCCCAAAAAAAGAAAAGAGCAAAACAATTGATTTTTGTTTGTGACCGTTCAGAAGGAGGATTGTACGAGTTAGAAAAATATAGGTAATCTGTTCCCTCAATAACACAGAACAGTTGGTTTCAAGAGTTCTTATTGAAAACGATTTACTCGCCTGGGGATTTCAGCCTGGATAAAGGGTTAAAGCGCGATATCACTGGCCAGTTCGAAAAAGCGCACGAAGTCTCGACTGCCGAGCATCTCAATATAGATGGACAGCCATTGCAATAGGCCCTTTTCAAAAGTGAGCGCCACCTAGTTGTTCCTGAGCCAGTTATCCGAGGCCGCCATTGTTATGTCACGCGCTTTTATCACTTGATGGACACGAGGGCTGCGTCAGCCTACGGCGTGAACTCGGCTCAGCTCGCATGGAAAACGAGTAGACGCCATTTCGAGTCCAAACAGGGACTCCGAAAAGTAGAAAATTTATAAGATTTCTTTAATTTTTTAGTCAACATTGATTTGGGTGTTTGCTACAACATTTTTTTTCTCTGTTCCCTTAAAACTAATAATTAAATGAATCGCGTGTATTAAAATTTTCAAAGCCTCGTTTTGTTTCGTTTTGATTAAATATAAAAAATTTCCAGTTTATGCAGAAAAGGCCATATCGAAAGCTGGATTAAGCAACGTGGGAAGCGGTGCCCGAAACTTTCGAACTAGTCAAAAGTTAAAAGCTCCTCATTTGTTCAACACACCAGAAGATTAGGAAAGTACTTTTTCTTGTTGCTGATAAATCATTTTTCATAGATTATCCTCTTCGACCACGCCTCCAGGCGCTCGCCCCGTAGGCGACGCTCGCCGGCGTTTGCCAGCGAGGCGTCAACGGTAGGAGACGCCATCGCTAGGTCTTCAACGCTCTTCTGAAAACACGTTTTATTCACTTGATGCGAACGTTTTTGTGACTTCCATGCATCCGCATACTCTCTGCGTTACATAATGATACTGGTTGTTGAAGAATTCAGACAGGATAGCTCTTCACCGATGTGAAATGATAACGGAGACGTCGCCTTTCTATTGAACTTCAATGTATTTCGATAGAATATGTAGTGCTACTAAAAGCAGTCCAATGATAGAAAAAAAACATTTTAATCTTTACAGCGTACGCCTCACACACCTGAGATTCCATTGATGTGCAGTATTCTAGACTCCGCAATACACTGGACGCCAGCAGAAGATGTCTCGAATTCTGATAATAATTAAAGGAATAATAACCGTCATGGTAATAACAGTCATGTTAGGTATATTTATTTAACGAACTGTTGATTAATAAATATTTTTAATTAATGGTTTTATGGCTTATGTTGCAGTAGCAGTATGGACGCCAAATACTATCAGAGGCTTGACCAATCAACGGAATTAGCGAAAATGTAATAATTTCCTTGACATCCATCGATCAGGTTTCGCGTTCTTACTCCCAATTTCAATATTGCGCGCAAAAAGATTCTCTGAAGCCCCGCCCACCGGGACGCTTAGAAGAGTGACGTAGCCGTTTCCATGACGACGTCACTATCACGACAACGCGTCCTTGGGGATGCGTCAACGAACTTAAATACATTTTAGTTTTGTCTCAATACAAGTTAAGTTCAATGGGGAAGCTGCGTCTCCGTTATCATATCACATCGGTGAAGAGCACCCCGGTCTGAATTGTTTTTATATCTGGACATACGACAGACGAGGTCGACGCGCAGTATGCATTCCCCAACTACGAAAGCAGACGATGCAGGCCTGCGTTCGTCGGCATGCAGTTACCTGGGCAGGAGTAGAGTAAAATTAAGACGCCAGTATCACTACGTAACTCAAAGAGGATACGGATGCATGAAAGTGAGGATAACGTCCGCATGAAGTGAATAAAACATGCTTTCACGAGAAGGTTGGAAACATTGCGGCGGCGTCTTCTATACCGTCGACGCCTCGCTGGCGAACGCCGGCGTGCGTGGCATACGAGGCGGGCGCCTGGAGGCGTGGTCGGAGAACGTAATATTTAAAAAATAACTTCTCAACATCCTCGGAAAGCACTTTTCTAATTTTTTGAGTTGTTGAACAGATGAGCTGGTCTTAACTTGTGGCTATCTCGACACTTACGGGAACCGCTTCCCAGATTGCTTTTTCTGGCTCTCAGTGTGGCCTTTTCTCCATAAACGGGTAATTTTTAAATTTATATAAAACTCAACAACACGAGGCTTTGGAAATTTAATACGAGCAATTTATTTATTAGTCTTAAGAGAACAATTGAATAATATTGTAGACCACACCCAAGTCCAAGTTGACTTAAAAGAATATAGTAATGTCATAGTCTCTACTTTTTGGAGCTGTTATTTGGACTCAAAATGGCGTTTTTCAATGTTTCTATTTTAGTGTAAGATAGGTCATTTTATTAAGTAATTAGGCGGCCACCTAACTTTGTGTGGTACGCAACCGTATTTTTACAGTGTTTTTCTTATCTACATAAAGTTCTGCAAATTCCAAAAATTTTAAAAATTATATAAAAAATATTTTTGCAAAACAATTTTTTTTGGAGTTCAGGTGTTTTAATATCTAATTTATTTTCTTCGTACATATTCCAGACATTACAAATTGCCGCGTCTCCTGTGGCATGGAATGTCCCCATGTGTGTTTTGCGGCTGCAATCCGAGAAATTGGGCTCTGTTTAAATTTAAATTACTCCTTGTGTGGTGGAAAATTAAAAATGAGGACATTGTGCTCAAGGACATTAAAGTTTATATTGTTTTCTGAAAGACAAGATTTTACCGGACAATCCTTTAGGTTGTCAGTGACACTAAAACCAATCTACTTCGATTATTAAAAAAATTATACCGTTTTCTCCACTCCATAAGGCACTGCCATTTCATTAAATTTAATATTATTATTATTATTATTACCATTGCTTTTTTTAAAACAAACTTACAACTATATTGTTTTTCGATAAGTATGGATTTTAGCTGCGGAAATTTGACACGGTATTATATTTTCTCGTTCGAATCGTTGACGAATATATTCAAACTTGCTTTCCATTACATATATACCGCCATAATAATACACACGTGGAGGGTTTTTTTTCACTGCAGTTTCGCCGCGCCGGCCGTACAAATCTATAAACCGGTGCGAATTACACGTAAGCTAAACTTATGGACCAGAAGGAAAAAAAAAACGGTACATAGGGTGAGGGAAGTGGTCTTACATCAGACATCCTCTCGTCTGGTCTTGAAGGCAATACGAGAAATAGTGCGGTGGCTTGCCACGACCCAGCACGTATCCGTGGTCCTTCCCCTTGCAACGTTTCGTTTCCATCCCCTTTGTGGAATACCAAGGACAATATCCTTCACGAGTCATTCCAAGCCTGAAACGTTTGTTGTATACGTTTGTTATCTGACGTACAGAAAAAGATAAAAATATCGCAGGATCAAGGCGCCTTTACTCTGTGCGACTGGTTTCACCGGTGGCGTCATACGCACAAAGACGACGGGCGCCATGACCATAGCACATTTGGCGCCGGTTGATTTGGCTCCATCAGATACTATGCGGAGTGCAAGTTCGTCTGCGTCTTGAACAGGGGTCGCGGTGACGTCAGAACGACGCCGAGTTCTGATTGGTTCTTGATTGGAAGGATTGTGGGTCGACCTCGATGCTAGATTCCTGGAGGGCTACCCACTAATTTGTTTTTCGGTCAGCCAATGAGAGGTCGGCGTTCTGACATCATTGCAACCCTTGTCTCAAGAAACAGACGAACTTCTGCTTCGCATAGTGTCGGTTGCGGTTGGATTTCGAGTGAAACGAAGTATAAATAGAATCCAAAACAGCTTTCCTTTGAACCACATTTTCTGTAAATGTCTCAAGATTATGTTCAAGTATCAAGCTACCAGAAAAGAAAAGACCTCCAAACACCACTAAGCATTTAAACGGGGAGAGGGGGTAATTCTTGTAGCTGTCTTCACTTCTGTCGTTTATTGACAAGTAGGAATCATTCGATGGTTACCAATGTGCACTCTGATCAAAGGATCATGTACTTTTAGAAGTAGGGTTAGGTGCTTCGTGGTATGATAGTTTAGACAGCAAAACCTCACGGTAAACGCAGGCTTTCACTCGTAGGCAGCCATGCCTTAAAATATGTTCTGGCCACCGTGAATGGAAAATGTTTTGTATGAGCCAGGCTGGCAAAACAAAAATGTTTTGTCAAGCTGGCAGCTACGCGAAGGTTTGACTGTGTGACAATCTTCACACTCCGGTAGCAAGGCGGTGGCTCCCAGGGGCCCTATACTTGCGCAGGTCTGTACTTTCATTTACCCTAAATCAAAGCGCAGCTAGCGTCACAAGCAGATGGCATATTCACGCAGCGGCGAAAGAGCAACACCGCGGCGTTTGCCGTCTTTCTAAAGTTGCCCATCCATGTAACAATTGACTACGAGTGCATGCTTCAATTAGGGTACTCTGCTTTTGATACCTACCAATAAACCGCGAACATTAATCACCCAAATCAGATTTATCAATACAAACAAAATATCACAAGCATCACGCGTGAAATAAATATTTATATACGGCTTCATTTTGCGCTGACCGGGAACACAGAGCGCAATCAACAGTCCCCGAAGCTTTTTCTTGCTTGAGAGCCACACATCTTATATCTCGTTTTATTTTCTTATCGGCAAGGAAACGTTTTTCAAGTGCTTCGGGTCACGCGTATGTCACCCGTAATTTTGGGGAATCCCACGCCCGTGTCCCATTCTCGTCAACTCCCTTTCCCTGACATTGGAAATTGATACCGAAAAACACCGAATTGGAGGGAAAAGGAATAAATCCCCTCCCCCCCCCCCTTTCAACCCATACAAAAAAAAACTACAAAGCAGGGAACTGTATTTACAAAGCGCAACCGCGTAGAGAAGTAAAGATTTCTTCACAGAGGTGGTCTTCGATATTCTGCTTAATCGGGTTAATCTCAAAGGTGTCCCTATTTCTGCCTTTGTTTACGCCTTTAATTAGTCTGTTAAAGCCACCACCCTCACCCTCAACTTGTGTCCACAATTTCAAGCTCGTCTTCAATTTACGTTCACCTTTGGCAAATTTATGGGAACCGAAGCCCTTCTCCCAGCAGCGTTGGAGGTTCTTTTGCAGGGTTGGTATGTTTGGAACAAAGTTTTGTGTAGTGGTCAAAATTTGGCAACTTTTGTCGCGCCGACTTGGTAAATTCCGCGTTTCAGGCTTGCGCTTGGGTAGATGGGTGGTACCACGAAAAGCTTTTTGATTTCCGGTAAACAGCGTTCCGCAATGCTGATGAACATCATCCGGCACTTTTTCCCCGTTAGTTTTCATGCAGAGGCTCAGTTGGCGTCATTTTTGGGAATAGTCAAAGGCACAAGCATAGCGAGTGACTTCGTCGATTGCATGACTGAGTATGACAGGCCATGCATTTTGGATGCTTAAACTAAGCTTTTGATTTATTTATTTGTTTATTGGTACCCCTCGGCAGCATTTTCCGGGACTATTTTGCCTGCCGACGAGCCAGCTTTTCGTGCACTGACTCGTCTTAACTCGAAAGACTGGTTTGTAGTAACATCAACTACCTACCGATGCTCTTTTATGTTCCCGACTGCTCTGGCCGGCACAGTCGATCACGAAAGAAAACAAATTCGAGCGAGGCTGAAAACATTGCTTCCGCAAATAAAAAATTGTAGAGCCCATCCAATTCACGTGAAGATGGAGGGCCAGCGACGCTGTTATCTTTACAACTTTACGGCAAATTTAAGACAACAATACGACGTAGTTTCGATTTATCTTATAGATGCGGTATATTTTCTAGGACGACCTCTCGGACGACCTCAAGGACGACTTCTAGGAGGACCTCGAGGACGAATCCTAGAGGACCACATCTAGGACGACTTCTAGAAGGACCTCGAGGGCGATTCCTTAGAGGACCACATCTAGAACGAGATCAAGGATGACCTCAAGGACGACTTCTAGGACGACGTCGAGGACGATGCTTAGAAAACGGGGTATAGGACGATCTCAAGGACGATCTCGAGAACAAACTCGAGGACGACGCCTAGAGGACGACGTCTAGAAGAACCTCGAGGACGACCTCAAGGACAACTTCTTCGACGACCTCGAGGACGAAGCCTAGAGGACGACTTCTAGGACGACCTCGAGGACGTCTTCTAGGACGACCTCGAGGATGACGTTTACAAGAACCTCAAGGAAGACTTATAGGACGACCTCGAGGACGATGCCTAGAGACAATAACAAGAGTTCAGGACCTCACTATTCAATAATGCCAAGGAAGGCATTATTATACTCTGTTTCAGCTTGTGTTGTACCGCAGGAAAGGCTACAAGGGCGAGCTCCTTGCTCTAAAGCACATCTCGGCGGCACACGCTCTCGTGCACCAAGGGCAGCTGCCAACGCTATGAGCTCGCGCTTCTAGCCTTCACTGCGGTACAAGATAAGGTGAAACGAAGTATAGAATATTACTCACGCTGGTTGCCCCCTCTTTTTATTTCTATTTATTCATACTTGCCACCACCAATGGGGAGTTTTTATGTTAACATCGGAGCACGCATTTTCTCCCAGATCCTAGCGCATAACTCCTTCGCTGTAAATGACATTGAGCGAAAGTTTACCAACATGGTGCCTGGCGAGATTTCGATCAGGAAGTACGTCACGTGAAACCGCCCTCTACGAGACTGACACGAGAGACAGTTATTAATTTTTGCAATAGTTGATATTCTTGGCAGAAACGGCGCCGTTAAATTCGAGGCGTTCGATCAACAATTGTCATATACTCACAGGTGTCCCAGTTCGCGAGCTATGATTCTGGGCTGCTTTGCTCCAGGTCGGCCCAAATTCATCGTTTGAGTGGTGACGGGGTTCTTCTTGCACACGTGGCAATAATTTGCGCATCCTGAAAAAACAGACGGGGCTTCATCAACCAGAGGAGAAGATACATGGGAATCCGAGGTCATGGTTCGCACACTTGCGTTTGGTTCCTCCGATCGACCGCACTACGACAATATCAGCTAGAAAACAAGGCGCCCCTCTCCACCAAAACCACACCCAAACGTCATGACTGGTGCAAACACGCAGCGCCACATATATCGCGTCAGCGTCACCGCCGACGCGACTTTCAGCGTCTCAAGACAGGTGAGACGCTATGCGGGCGCAAAATCGTCTGCTTCTTTTGGCAGCGGTTGTGGTGACATCAGAACGCCGAGCTCTGATTGGCTCTGATTGAAGGATAGTGGATAGACCTCGAAGCAAGAAGCCTTGAGATCTACACACTATCCTTCAATCAAAGCCAATCAGAACTCGGCGTTCTGACGTCGCCAGAACCCCTGCCAAAAGAAGCAGACAAACTTGCGCTCCGCATAACACGCCGCATCGCCAAGCCGCAAGCGCGTCTGCCACTTTGCGCCTCTTGGAACCAATTGGCGCCGAAGGCGTCAGCCATAAATGTGCTAACGCTCTCTGTGGTTATACACAAACTCAGCTCTGTTACGTCACGGCGCGGCGGTAGCGCGTCGGGCGGACATCCGGTCTGGGGCTGTGGCCGGAAGTTGCCATTCGGCACGTGCATTCCTGCGTTGTTTTAGAAAAAAAAAACATACAAAAACCGTCATCTTGTCAAAACGCCGCGACTGGGGTTGTACGAAAAGAGTCGGGAAAGATTTGAAAAACAGTTTTCATGTGTTTTCTGCCTGCTCGGTTCGTCGTAGTACGTGAATAGGTGACGTAAACAAGGAAAATCAGACGCCGTCCGACCACGATTGCTTCTGCGGGAAGCATTTTGGATTGAATTCACGGATACTTGTGGTTGTCAGATATGTTTGTGTTGCTCCAATATGAACGCGGGAAAACCGCCAAGTTGTACAGACCACCGGCGGACTACGTTCAGTGCATCTTCAAGTTGAAACGGCCGCCTGATCGTTCAAACTGTCGTTTGACCTTTCAAACGTTCCTGCTAGTTGTCGGCTCGTTGAAACGACAGCGGCGCGTATACCAAACGCTGACTCGGCAATTCCCATAAGAAATAAGTGCAGGCCTCAAAAAGGCTATTAAGTTTAATGGTTGGTTGGTGTAAGCAGGCTCGGCGTAAACACTAGATAGAAGCAGATGTTGATCATCGTTACCAGAGGCCATCACCGACTTGTTATGCTCGATTTACTTGGTCTAATTCTGCTTGCGATTTTCAGTATCGACTGTCGACCATCGCAGCTACGGTTCACGCTTTTCCAGCCCAAGTGCTGTTGCGGCTGATAACAGCGAGCAGAATCTCATCATGGTGTTAGCTTTCCTTCAGCGGCGTTCACGCGAATGAATCGCCGCACGTCACATTGTTTACAAGAAGTTTTGGGGCGTAACGAGCCTCATTGACTTTCGCTCAGGCCATTAATGTGGTAAGACATTGCCAAGAAGACATAAAATCAACAATTCCAACGCGAAAAAAGAGAGCGAGGACTCACACCGACGTCGACAACAAAACATTCCAATGGTTTGTTGATCCGGAACTCGGCGCTTCTTTCCACCACCGCAGCGCGTGCGGGGCGGCGGTAACGTACCGCCAGCGGCGCTCCGGTTTGTTTGTAAACATGAGTTGGTGTATGGTTGCTCCCTTTTTAAAATCACGACTCTGTAGAGAACCCACTGGCACGCTGTCACCATCAATCAGGTGGTCCTGGAGCTGCATTTCACCAGACTAAAGGTTTCGCAGCATTCGCGAGATTAAATGTTCATACTATCTACGACAAATGGTGGTTAATATTATTGTCAATTTTGTTTCAAGCCCGTGGTGAAATAACGATGAGCGAAAGAATAAGTAAATATACGGATATCTTCCAGTGTCCCACGGCTATCCAATAGGTGGCACCAGTGTATTCCCTCGTCGTAAGCGATCACAAGACTGCACAATGCACTCTTTTGCGACCAAACGCAAGTGTGTGAAACCGACTTTACGTCAACTGCGTTGTCGCAGAAGTCAATGACGAGAAATGGATGACATGCTCGCATTATAAAAACGACATTGGAACAATTTATTTGACGCGCGAATTATAACCCATTTAGTGCACATGTTTCTTTGTGATGTGAATATTGCTATATTCCAAATAAAATTATTCAAAACCAAAAGCAAAATTTTTTCTTCTTTTTTCTTTTTTTGCAGTGGCTTTTATATGATCCATGATACCAGCCGATGAGTGGCTTGTCATTGCCATCAATCATCTATTTCCAGTTTGGCAGATTTCCAGCTTCACTAGATGACATTCGATTGAGTAATGAAAACGTGTACATACCATCTTCAGTTTTACGCGGGATCGGGAGCCTGAAAGAAAAGACAGAAAGCGTGGTATAGACGCAGAGCAAAGAAATACCATCAGAGTAGCGTGATTCCTGAGTGATTCGAAGTTGATCCGCGATAACACTGCATAAAATGTGAACATGGCTGGTGAATATTCAGTTCATAGAACTCACAGTCGAAAGCGGCGGAAGATTTTTTCAAGAATGGTGGTATTCTCCACAATCCTCCCACCAATTTTGGGGAGAGTAGCGGACCTCAAAGTTTTGATGAGTCATATATAGAATCATATCAAATCCTCTTCTTCTCAAGTGATCAAGTAAACATAATCGAATAGTTTTTTTTAACAAAGTGTAATTGTAATTGCAGTCGATTAGTTTTGTCGGGTAACGTGCACGAGACTGCTGATAAGACTCCCGGCACCTCATGCACTCGTTCTTCGCTTTCCTTCGTGCTTCGGCTCCACGAGCACGCTCGAGGCCGAAGCGTTATCGAAGGTAGAGCTGGAAGAGGAGCAACAGAAGTTCCTCCCTGTCAGACTAATGCTCTAAATGACTATGATAGTGTTCACTACTCCTAAATGCGCTCCAATCATCTTGGTGTTGTGCCGACAATCAGACCCAACAGCGTGTAGCAAACGGCCTACTCGGAGATTGGTGAGTTTCTCGTCGGTTCCATCCCGTTCGCTCATGAGAGGACATTGTAGCACTGCTTTCTTTTTTTTTTTTTGCGCGATGTAAGAAAACTTTCTCGACTTAGCTGTCTTACTGTACTGTACTTCGTTTCTCCTTCGGTCTGGATGTAGCCGACGCTAGACAAGCTGATTGGACCGATCCTACCACCTGAAAGGCACACCCACAGGCTGCCCGCTAGGGCACGTTCTCACACCCCCAGCTTGTGCCATGTGGCACGAGTGATAACTTAAGCGTACCACCGATCTGCCCACGTGTTCCGAGCCTCTCGAAAATTTACCAAAAAAATGGTCTTCGATGGCACTGTGTATCTTTTCTTATTAATAAGTTATTTACAAATCTTAGTTAATTAATTTACTTGCGACGATTAACTTTATATATCATGTCCTGATCGTATAACTGACCTGCACAGACCTCACTAGGGAATGTTTTGCGGCTTTTCTTAACAGTCTGTAAACATCTAATTAGATACCCTCTATATAAGTCAACAATTTAACAACAGAGACATTTATTACCCCCAAAGACGCGCACTCAAACAAAACACTTGCCAGGTCTTTAAGTCATCGTTAGGGAGTTTTTGGTCAGTCTGTATGCGTTACCGAAAAAGCAAATGTCACGGAATACGTTACTCGTTACTTGAAAATAAGAGGAGCCCGTTACCGATCTACGTTAACTCAAAATAAAAGGGACGCGTTACGGATATCGTTACAAAAGTAACGCGCGTTATTTTTGCGTTACTTTTGAACGGCGTTTATGCACCCGGCATCGACGCCGAAAGCCTTTCTCGACACTGGGGAAGAAAGCGTGCAGGTGTTGTGGAATGATTGCAACAATTAATAGGACTTGGCGCAAAGACACAAATAAATATAAAGTATTTTATAAGGTCTTCGAAAGATGTAGAGAATAACGTAACTACGTTCCCCATTACTGAAAATAAGTAACGTTAATACGTTACCCGTCACTGTTTTGAAAAAAGTAACGAGTGTGATATTACGTTACCAAAAATGTAACGCGTTGCTGGTAACGCCACTAGTGGTAACACGTTCCCGCCAGCACTGGTTTCAGCAGATCGTTCCGATAACTCGGATAACGATATTCGATACCCCGCTTACGCATTTGCGCATCCATCGTATCGTTATCGGGTATCGTTATCGGAGGTATCGAAACGATTTACCAAAACGCTCTGTTATTAGGTAGAAAGATTCGTTAGCTTACGACGAGGCATAGATAATAGCATCCTGCGTGTCCTCCGTCAACGTTGCATTCACGTATTCGTAGAAGCTCTCCACGGTTCCGCATAGATCAATAATCGTTATATTACGTTCAGGATCGCGGCCGAGCTTAGTGAACGTGTAGTTCTGGAACAAAGGGACATCCATGTAAAAGGATCATGTAAAGGAATCTCTTATATGGTGCCTGGAACGCGTCTACGACCGCTGTGTTTATACCGCATCATAAAAAGACTGGTCCCTCGATTTCATCCCGATGACGTCGTACATGTGTCACGTTCCAGAGCCGTATATTGGGAGACTTTGGCCGATGGGCGGAGCGTGGGCCGCCGCCAGCGCCGAATATTCCCCCGCGGTTAGAGCGTAGACTAAAAATGCGACAGAGCCTCGACCAATCAGCAGACCGCGACGTCAAAATATTGGAAACGACATTTAAATCGTGAAATAGAAGCGTTCAATCTCGGCGCCTAGGTGACAATTGCGTCCATAGCAAATTAGGAGCATTGATCGCAACTAGAGTGTACCGCAACTACGCTGTTTGCTCTGGTTTGGAGCGCACGTTCGTTTATTCTACCGTTGAATATGAGCATGACGAAACCTCACATGCGCCAAGTTTTCATTCGCCAAGAGGAGTATCTCTTTACTCTAGAGACGCTAAAACGGCTTAAATTAGTCAAGTCGCATTCTTAGAGCTGAGGACAACCGCTAAAGGCTGTTTCGCGGCCTGTGGTTGACCACGAGATGCTCGCCTATTCAAACCAATGAATGGCCAAACTATCCCAATACACGGTTTCGTCGCGTTGTTGCCGGCCGCGACCCTAGCGGTGTCACAGAAGCGGCCGTGCATGTGACAAATGCTTGTTCCGCTGCAAGTTGCTCTCTGGCGTGAGAGACAACGGAAGCTTCGGCACCCAGGATTTGTGACACCTCGACGACAGCGACACTCGCGGTCACTCGTACTTTTTGCCGCCACTTCTAGCACCAACCGCCATGATCGCGACATCCGGCAACGTGACAGGCTGGCTTCGGTGACGTCATTTCTTGCCACTTCGGGCACCACTTTTCATACGTGGGCGGGATGTGAAGCTAAACAAACCAGTCGAAGACGCGTACTCGGCAGTTATTAGTGCGAAGCCAGAATGTTGTTCCGCAACGTACCGTGAGTCTTGTAATGCTCAGGACGATGAACTGCACTTTAGGCTGGGTCAGTTGTTTGTACATCTGGTTCACCTAAGAAAGGCAGAAATATTAGACCAATGTTGACACTGACCCCAGTGGCAGCAACGTCACCGGCGAGCAATACCTGACCTAGCAAACGAGCTGGACGTTTTGGACGCTCCCGCTCCTCAGAGGCTGAATCATTTCTTACTGTATTTATTTATTTTTATCACTTAAACACGCGCTTCCAAGTAATAATATGAAACTATATTTCCCTCGAATGGTTAGGATTTTCTATCGTGCTCGTAAAATCAACATGCGTTTCAGAACCTGATCATTCCTTCGTCAGTCTAGGTAAAATTATCTAGTTCCATAGCTGGACTGACGAGGGACCTTCCAGCTTCCGAAACGTTTCCTGATTCTGCGATCCAGATCGTAATTCTTATGAAACCACACTGTCAAATTGTCGCAGGAAGAAAACCAAATATCAATACACCACGAAGACATAAATGAAAAACGAACTGATTAGACTGCATATGTGTTCATGTACTTAATTTACTAAAAGTGGGAGCCTATCTTCAATATTTAACCATGGTTTGAATCAGTAGTTCTTTTGGGGACTGGCAGATTCGCAACAGAACCCTGGCTGGAGGATTATGACCGCACACTGCCAACCCCAGGCCGCCATATTAAGTACCAAAACTTTGGGCTACATAAGTCGTGATCTATTCTTTTAACTTAATCATCGTGAAAGAAACAGTCCATTGTAAACAAAGTAATTGCGGCAGTACTATGGTCGTACCTGACAAAACCGCCTTTCCTCGAATATGTTTCGGGTTGAAAAACCTCGGTGTAATTGTGTGTGTAGCGAGATTCATAATGCCAATAGACCCCTTTCAAAATGGGTGCGGCATAGTTGCTGGGCCAATTATCCGATTCCGCTATTGTTTGGGAACATTCTCGGAGCTCGTATTAGATACGAGGTATGCGTCCGCGTTCGGCGAGAGCTCGGATCCAGTCACACATTTCTTGCCGAAGTAATGGCGACCGCCAATGTTGCTTGACGGTGCTTTTAAAAAGGGGATTTCATGACGAAAACGCCATTATTTTTCGCTATGATCACACGATCTCTTACACCATTCAACGAGAGTGGTGTGTGAGCGTTCACTTTGACTGCGTCGCACTCCGCTTCGATAATTTAGCGGATAAGATTGGGCTTATGCCTCGCTCAAATTTGCAGGACTTCTTTAACGCCCCGATTTTTTCATTTTCTTTTGCCTCATTTTTGTGTTAAACATTTTCTCAAAATCCCGAAAATACGTCCTACGTTGAATGTTTTGTTTTCAATTCTCACCTTTAAAGGATTGCACCCATTTTTCTGCCTTCTGCTAAATTAACTCTGCTAAATTAACAGCACGTGCAGCACTACGTGTTTCGAACCATTATATTTCACAGTTAAGATATGCAGACAACTATTATAAAACAAATTTGTCATACCTCACTCATTACAACGGCAAAATACCGGATGAGATGATCTATTGTTTTTCTCGGGCCGAAGGAAGGGTCTGCAAATATTCTGACTTCTACGACAAATTCTTCAGGTAAGTCCTCGAGTTTTCTTTCAGTCACTGCAAAGGACAAATAAAAGCACTTCACCTACCCCATTTCACGTTCAGAGCTAGAAGAAATAGCCTCCTTGAGTTAACTAAGCATTCAAATAATCTTTGACATGAGTTGACAAGCACACGTCAATTATAATATTAACAACACTAGTCGCATTACTGGGTATTTACCAAGTAACTTCCTCGTGGCACCTTTAACTTTAAACCTTCTGCCCTAGAGAACTCTCGTCCATTCTAAACTTGAATATGCTTCTTCAGTGTGGGATCCACCCGCGAATTTCCTACTAATAACCTAGCATCAGTTCAAAACAGCGACGCGTGTTTCATTTTCTCCAACCACTCTCGTCTATCGAACGTACCATCAATCAAGTCTATTTTTAATTTTCTCTACCTTGTCCTTTTCAGAAGGGCATCAGGACAAGCTCTCATTTTCTCAAAATGTACCATTATAATGAATCACTCTAAAGTTGGCTTCTTTCATACAGACGTCTTACTTCTCTCATACAGACCTACTTCATAAAGTAAATGTCGCTTGTTTTTATTGTAACATTTTTTTTGTACCACAGACAAGAGCTGAATGGAACCACCTGCCGACCTCAGTCACCATAGTGACCGTACAGGCACGTTTTAAAAGTCGCCGTTTAAGATCACTTTCTTTCCTAGGCTCCATTTCCCTGTAAGTCCGAGCGCAATTTATGCCATGATCCGGTGCAGCCAATCAGGCTGCAGCAAAAGTGCATCGTCACGGCACTCGTCTGCGTTGTGAATTTGCTATCACCGGCTAAACCAATCGCGCACAGAATGAAGTTCGGGATCGATTAGGCACATTTGCTGTGCGTGATTTGTTTAGACGACGATAGCCAATCCACAAAGACGACAAGCGGCAAGACGATGCAATTTTGGCACTGTTTGATTGGCCCTTCATCGAAACGCATATCGTCGGTTGCGGTTGGACTTTGAGTGACACGGATTACGTGAACCTACATTCGTTGATGAACGCACAGTCAATGCGCGGGCACGCTTGTGGAAGTTTATCGTGGTGACTTTAACCAGTCACTGGGGTGGAAGGAAGGAAAATGTATTTAGTGTTAGCGTGGTTACGGTGGCAGAGGCTTGTCTAATTAGAGACCTGTCTTTCCCTGTTTATTTTTTTATCATGATATTACCTAGTCTGTAATAAACTGGCCACTATTCAGAACTGGCCACTATTCAGAGCTGGCCGCTATTCAGAGGCACTGTGAGGAATGCTCGTCTGTGGTAAGACGACATTAACAAATCTTGATAAAATAAATTTTTTGCCCAAAAAAGCCGTGAGGGCATTCGCGAATGTAGATTTTGATCATCCTACAGCCAATCTATTCAAGAAGTTCCACATTATTAGTATATATTCTCTCTACGACTACAGACTTTCCACTACTCTAAAAGTGGAAGAAATTAGAAATACCAGCTTTCTAGTGAGCCTTGGACGCCTTTCCCAATATGTTCATCCTTATCCCACTCGTTCTGCGAGCTGTTGGGAGGTGGTCACTCCTAGAACGCACTACGGTACACAAATGCTCAGATACACTATTCCGAAATTATTAAATTTATTTCCCGAACAAAACTTCGATTGGGAGAAATTATCTGTCAGGGATAATCGGACCCTTCTGTTTGATGTCGATCGTGTGCATAAATCCTTTTCTCCTGTTTTTTATTAGTTATATCGTGATTGTATCACGTCTTTTTTTTCTTTTTTCAAAAACTAGAAAGTGACAAAAAGTTAACAATCCTGTGAATCAGCCTTAACAAAGTGTGTGATGACGAAGGTCTTTTCTGCTATCCTTTCTATAGCTTGTGCTCTGTATGTATTTTATACTGTGAGTATCACGCTGCTCTGCTGCTTGTAGGCGGTCGGGGACCCGTCAAGCTGTTTTCTACAGCTTTTTGTCCCTGATCGCCACCATAAAATCTTATGGTGAAATAAACGATTTTTATTCTTATTAATATTATTATTATTATTATTAAGTAGTGTTTTTTGGTCTTAAGTGGTCTTAAGCTGCGCGATTAAATCTTGAATTTCCTGCTGGGATTGTGATCTTCCAGGAAATGGGAACCGAAAGCTTGTAAAGGCTAATTGATAAACAGATCGTGGTCGACTTCTTTTTGGAATTACAAACGAAGCAGTTACAGACGCGTATCTAGTTAGTGACCTGTCTGTCAGTGATTTGTTTTTGTTCCTCTGAAAATATTTATTGACCTGTCCCAATCTCGGGTTAAAGACATCATGATAAACTATCTTGGTTGTTCTTTTATTTAATGTTTTGTCAGTTTTAATGTATTTGTTATGACTGCATCCCTCTCACTTCTGTAAGACATTCGGGCTCTTGAAGGTGATAAAATAAAGAAATATAATATCACTTGCCTTCAATGGTGGACAGGCCAACATCCTGTGCTGGGCAGAGGCTTTTGTCTAGAACTGTGTGAAAAGGCATGGCACCGTATGATAATTTATTGTAATATTGTTGATATTGTAATAACTTCAAATTGTAATAAAATAAACAAATAATATTGTTGAAAACTGTTATGTTTGAATGGAAAGTCGAAGTAGTGCTTCTTAAGTTTAAGTAAAATTCAATTTGCACAATGCTGGGCACTAAATATGCTTACACTCATTTGAAAGAAACTTTCTCCCAATTGTTTCTTTAAATATGACTCTTACCAGGGTTGTCGTCGAGTGAACTATCGATGTCATCAAGATCTAATAATGTGTGAGCGACAATACCATCTTCTGACTGGCGCCCGGACGCGATTGGCTCGATTGAAAATTTGTGGTCGAGGATTCCTCTCTACAAAAATATTGGGCGTAAGCCACACATTAGAAAAGGCCTTGTGTGTAACGGTATATTTTAAGCAGCTTAGATGTTGTTCTATCAAAAAAGAAGTAAAGCATACCACTTGCACAGTTCCCTTTTCTTCATCAACAAACACAACAGAGGTGTGGTTTCGATCATGATACAAATTCTGTTCTAGGTCCTTGCCATTCATCTGCAAGGAAAGTTTTAAACAATGGAATACATTTTCTAATTATTTCGAAAACACTTGCTTGCCCGAAAAATATTCTTGATTTCATTTTGAAGGCACCATATTTACCTTCCGCTTACAAATTTACAAGAGGTTTCGTAGTTTGTATGCCCCAATTAAAATAGCAAATTAAACTTATGACCACATATGATTATTATCTCATAATCGCCTGTTTTTTGTTTGTGGTCATGAATAGAGATATTTCCTGGATGATGATGCACAGAAAACACATTTATAATTTTTGAAGACTGCTCAATGATTTCGTTATACAAAGTTATATGTGGGTCATGGAACTTTCCGAGATGGTAGACAGAGAGGACCTAAACCTCTGAATGTCTGAGTTGGAGATGTCGATACTGGTTCGACTGAATGTGTTATAAAATGGAGTTTCCCGTTGAGGGGCTGGTTAAGCTCTTTTATTTATTTTTTATTTTTCAACTGAGAAAGTGCTATTAACCATTAAAATTACTCGCGGCACCTAGATTGAATAGCTGACAAAGTTAGCACAGTCAATCAGACCGTATGCAAGCACGTCTGTCGGGGAAACAAGATCGCGCTCAAGCCTTCTCGATCTTAGTGTAGGAAAACCACATCGTCGGGGAAGTTTCGCAACTGTTTGCCGCACTGTGTGCGGCAAAAATTTTCCGCACACAGTGCGGCAAATTTAGAAGTCCTCAACAATGGATCAAACGAATACGTAAGTTTTCATCGTTGCTTAGAATTACAAGTACAGTTCCAAAAGGCAGAATAAAACTCATATTTGGTATGAATAAAAGAACAATATAAATTGAATATACAAATTGGTGACATCACACATAGATGCTGATAAATCAGCATTTTAAACTAAACATTAACTAGTGCAAGCGCGTTGTAATTACAATTACCTCAATTTGAAACAGTAATAACGCTGGCAATAGTAACTAAACGTAATTAAAATCTCAAAACTTTAAGTATGTTGTCACAAGTTGGATTATCTGTGATGTCCGTTTTAAAAGTACGATGACAACATCTTGCAGTTCTAAAAAAAAGACCTACGACACCTTTCCTAAAGCATTTAACTCGTTCCAGCAGAGGATTTATCGGAGGTGATTACTGTAATGAAGAGGTTTAACGTCTAAAATTAGAATGCTTTGTGCCAGCCTATACTCTATAGAATATCAGCAAAACATTTACACGGCACCTAGAATTAGGTGAATTTCGTGCCATTGCTAACAAAGATAACAATGAACGATTTATTTTGGATATGTAGAAGCTCTCGTCAGTTACGTTCATTTCATTTCTCATACGTGGATGGTGAATCCTTGGCGGCACGACATCGCACATATATAAGAATCTTTTTAGGCTGTACATATTTATTTTTAAAGCGGCGAACGCTTTAATAATACGGTATGCGCATGATAGTTATACGGGTCTAATCGTCATATGTCGAATAATTAGTTGATCTGGTCATTTGCTTTTGGAGCGGTGCTCTTAGGCGCCCGTTTCCGGCTTGAGCGGCGTCGGCGTCGCCGTGGGCGTAACCGCGCGGTGCATTATGGGACGTTTCCCATGATGATGTCACACGTGACGTCACGCGTGATGTCACGAGGGTCACCAGTGACGTCATAGATGACGTCACCGTGCGTTGCATTATGTGTAAATGTTCCCACTAAATTTCGCCGTAAGATATCCCCACTAAATTTAGCGGCAAAAACTTCCCCGCTAAATTTAGCGCAAAATATTCCCCACTAAATTTGGCGGAAAAATGTCTCCGCTAAATTTAGCGCAAACAATTCTCCGCTAAATTTAAGGGAAAAATGTCTCCGCTAAATATAGCCGAAAAAATTCCCTCGCTAAATTTAGTTAGCGGAAAAAATTTCCGCGCTAAATTTAGCGGAAGATGTTCCCGCTAAATTTAGCGGAAAAGATTTCCCCGCTAAATTAAGTCGGAAAATTTCCCCGCTAAATTTAGCGGGAAAATTTTCCCTAAATGGGAAGCGAGCAGGAGAGGAGGAGGGGATGTTACGGAGGAGGAGGAGGGGCATACCCTCCTCTCCGTAACCTCCCCTCCCGCTCCTCAAAAGCTGCGCTCTAAGTCGGTGCTACAGGGGACTGGAAATGTCTTTCATTTTTTTATTGAATATAAACCAATATGGAGTTCAATCGAAAATATGCAGATGAATGAACTGCACTTGATCGAATGAAGCAAATTCCATGAAGCCTCCGAAGGACGAAATCTATGGTAGAGCCAAGATTTGAACTCCGTGTCTCCCAATATTAGAAAGTTATTGAGCGTTCTGAAAAACCACTACATTAGTAGATTTTCGAAAGGCCTCCAGCAAGCTGCATGTGTGTAAGGGCGTAAATGTTACCACCTGCGATGCAGGCGCAAGGCTTGCGTCACGAAAACACAAATAATAATAGAAGCGAAAATCGCGCGGGCGCGTCATAGTTGGATACACTTTGGCGACCCAGATGCCAAATTCACGAACTTCTTATAGCGTAGGAAAAGAGCTAAAAAGTTCACGAGGAAAGCGGCTTTCTCGTACCGAAATTAAAGAGCGTCTGGTGTCCCGCGAGCTCCCGATCACCGCGAGAGCGGGCTGTTGATATAGCGACCGCGTCTTCGGCAACACTAATAACCAATCGGAGCGGTCGGCATGATCGAAGGATGTGGATTTTGGATCACGTGCCTTTTCCGGCAGCGCTCGTCTGGGTATCATGTCCGTGCATTGTAATGTCGACATAACGAAATCGATTTAAATGGTCCCGAATACCCGGCGCTGCCGAGGACGGGATAACCGTCATCGTCGATTGCTACGAACCCGATCGCTACGAAGTCAACGCAACTGCCATCGTTGCTAAAAGGAGACGGCCAGCATGGCTCTGCAAAGCGGCGTACATGAAACCAAATCGCCGCGGCGTTCTTCGTGGCCTCGGGGATGCAGGAGGGAGACGACGTTCAGGGAGATACAATTGAACGACAAGAGTGTCAGCGATAGCTGCGTAAATGCCCGTTCACTTTGGGAGCGGAACCGCGCTGGCATCGTGATGTAGGCCTGAGTCTTCGTAACCCTTCGGGAGCGATCTTTTATAACCGGTTATACGAATCGCTGGCCCACTAGACAATCGCAACTCGGTGCTGACGGGATGCTCGGCAGAGGAAGGTTGGACCGGGATTGCGTTGCTCGCGAAAAGTGCTCCAACTCGACATGTGTTGGTGTATCGTCATGTCGGAATAAAAACGACATACTGAATAAAGTGTATGTATCCATGTCGCGAATCAATCTATAAGGCGTTTATTTGAACACTATAACACAAAAAATGGAAATAGAATCGAAGGGAGTGGACCCCTTTTCGACGAGATCGTTCGCCACCGATGATTCCGAAAACAAGAGGACGACAAGTGGGAGAGTCTGACCCTCTTCCCTAAAAATAGAGGTCAGGGTTCAAACTATCCATGCGGGAAGGGCCCACAAAGGTCGCGCGGGCATATTACACTAGGCAAGCCAGCCGTTCGTGGTTATACGATATTGGCCAGGGACCGTCACAGCAACGTTGTGTTGGAGTACATTGCGAGGCCTAGCATTCTAAGTCAGCCCTCGGCGATCGCTTGGTCGATCATTAGGAAGTTTTCGTAGATCGCTTTCGCCGTCTCGCCACGCTCTCCGCAACCCACTACAATACCTGGAACTCTACAGTCAAGGCCATCGGCGCGCAGGTGCAGTAGCGGCTTCTTCGTTGCGGTGGGCTTAGAGGAGGGAAAACAAGGTCTACGAAAACTCCCTATTGCCGCTGTAGCTTTTCCCGGGTATCAGTACCAGTTCCAGCGTTCGTCTGCGCGGCGTTCAGTGTCGGGTACTTATTGGTCTTCGCTTTCAGCTTGAAGTTGGGACGCGCGCGGAGTGCACGTAGAAACATAATGCCCATTGGTTGATCGTCACGATGACGAAAGCGACCGATGTTGCCGGCCATTGGGATTTGATCGTAAAACGTGCGTAATTCATGTCTGGAGCTGTCCTAGGATTCCATCGTAACCTACGCAAAACTTACGATAATTTCGCTTCGCCCTAAGAACAAATACGCCGCGGGACAAACCCTAAAGGCCCATACGCACATTCGCGTTTGAGCGCGGTGCGTTCCGTAGCGGCAAGCGGACGCGTTGCGTTGCGAAGAGCGCTTGTGCCAAACTTGTACGCACAGTTGCGTTGACACGCAGTCAACCGCAGTCAAGAGCCAATAAGAACGCGCTATCATTGCTAGCGGCTCACCAATAGTAAGCGAAATCCAAGGCAACATGGCGGCCCCCAGCCACAGCGTCGAAGTGTTCGATCTTGGGACAATCCCTCTGGCTTCCCCGACGTTTTGTCAAGCTTGAACCATCGCAGCCTTGGAAAATACACTCCACTCCCCACCGCTCCCCAAAAACGAAAAAGCAAGTTCTGCGAACGGAGAACCGGATACGTCTCGCCGAGTCGGCCGAGTAGCGCGAGCGGACACGTCACCCTCCTCTCCTCTCTCGGCTTTTGATTGGTCGAACGCACCGCAACGCTTTGGAAAGTTGAGCGAGTCTCTACTCGCTAGCGTCGCGCTGCGAAGCGTTGCGGGAAGGCGCGCGTCGCCCCGCAAGCGACCGCTCCTGGCCGCAAGGACGCCGCAACGCACTCAAACGCGTTCAAACGCGAATGTGCGTATGGGCCTTAAGAACAAATACGAATTTGTTCTTACGGCATGTCGTACGCACCCGCAGTGGCGTCACGAGGGTCAGCGGCACCCGGGGCTGCCGCGACACCCCTTCCCCCCACCCCTCCGCTCTCGCGTGGCCCGCCGCGACCCCCCCCCCCCCCCCCCCGCGCTCTCGTGGCCCGCCGCGACACCCCCTGAGCGCTGCACCCGGGGCGGTCCGCCCCCTCCCCCCCTCCTTGTGACGCAACTGCGCACCCGTTGTGTCGTGTAAGATCGTTTCGTGAACCTGGCCTCAGGCAAAGCGAGCACTTGCACCAACCTTTTTTTACAAATGACTGATTATAGGGGTATTCGTTGAAGCTCAGTAAGCTTCTAAGCGAAACGCTATGGTTATTTACAATATTAAAAAGCGCATTAAACAATTAAAGCTACGTATACGACTTATCAAGATTCCTCCATATTATGTCCCCCTGTCCACATAACTCACCCGGAAAGACAGCATTAGTGCAGCTTTCACGGCGTTGATTTAGAAAATTCTGTAAAGCCTAGAAAAACCACCCTGTTGAAGCCAGCAAGACTGGAATGTACTCACGAGTCTCTCGTGCCGATTTACACCGTCGTCTTCTGAGAAAACAAAGTTGTCCGCGAACACTCGGCTCTTTTCGAGGCTCAGCACGAGTCCGGGTCGAATGTAGAGCGTCTTTTCGCCATTCAGATCTCTCGATTCAATGATTCTCGGGTACACAATGTTCTTCGAAGGAAGCCCTGCTGCTGTATAAGTGCATTAATAGGTTAGATTAGGTCTGCAAAGGCGTCGAATGTAATTCTAGAACTCGAGGTCTCAAAATACACCCTTTTCAAAAGTCCACACCAACGCCTGTCTGCCACTGCCTGGACACGAACTCTGAGCTTGTATTGGACACGATTGTGACGTCAGCGTTCGGCCAAGGCTCGGAACCAACCAGGCGCTTCGTGTCCAAGCAATGACGACCACGAACGTTTCTCGACGAACTTTAGAAAAGGGTCTATTGCTCACGATTATGCAGACCACAAACAACAAAACAGAACGATTTCTTCACAAATTCATTCAGCCGCCATCGTATTGTTAAAGGGGAGCTCCGGCGGTTTTTCGAGGTACCCAAACCAAAGCACGTTTTCGGTATATCGAGGCATCACTCTTCCCGGCATGGTATTGCCTATATCTAAATTCAAACCAGCTACTGAGAAAACGTCATATAAAGAATTAGGCCGAAACCAGTATTAACATTTTCCCTCGCTTGCCAGTGGGTTGACGTCACATGCTGTATAAACTGCAAGTCGATCAGGCAGTCTAAAAAGTTAGAGTAGGTAATGCGTTTCTTTTTTTGTCGTTTCTTTTTTTTTGCTTGAGTGAGTTTATTTAGCATTTATTTCACATCAATACAATTCTTGTAATCGGTTAGAAACGCACAGTATTACCAACATTAAACTTTTGACGTCAGGTTTTCAGTGTGTCCGGCAGAGCATCATGGCCTCTCAGACCAAATTTAAAACATTGACAACTACGCGAAAAAATAAATCAATGTGACTTGTAATTTTTGTTACTGGTTCATATGTTGTTGATGTGCTGAACAAAATTTGAGGCAGGCCAGTTTCTACTAAACTTTTACCAGAGAGCATAGTGTTTTTAGACATAATCTAAGTAGTTCATCGCGAACAAAGCTATTTGGTTTATGGTGTTTGTTATCTAAAACAACGGGCATTGTCACACTTACCTGCTAGGACAGCAGCCAGCATCAGTGCTACAACGAAACCAACGTCCTCTGGCATTCTGCCTGATCGCAGCCTTCCAGTGCACGTTGCTTCCGGCAATCTCCCGGATTTTTATAGTCGTCCCGAGTCATCCTCGTGATCCACGCGGTCCTCCAGAGTTTAGAAGACGACAACAGTATGACATTTCGGAAATGTTCGGAAAAACAAAAAATGTGCAAGCCCTCCTTGAACTATTTTTGTCAATTGTCATGCGATGCCTCATGCCACTCTTGAAGGGTTAATTTACGAGAGGCAATTAGTCATGTCGCGTACGTCATGTACTTGCCTAAAACCCGTCCCGACAACTTGTCCGGTCACCTGGACTTAACAGGTGTTTTAAATTGATAAGTCCTCACGAAACAAAAACTAAAGGTTGGCTCCAAAAGTCAACGGGAGTGTCAAGAGAAGACGTCAAACAAATGACGGATTAAAATAAAAATTTGAAAAGTAAAACGACTTCCGCAGTTAAAGGTTCCGTACCGAAAGTTCAAAATAACTTACTGAAATCTTCAAATTCACACAGGGGAAGAAAAAAACTTTCGTTGAGACATAACCTTTAAGCTTGAGGTATAGTAATCCAGTGACCGGCACAAAGCATTTCGGACAGACAATTAAAAACGAAGCGTTGTTTCAAAAAAATAATAAATTAAATTTTTATTATTTCTTTATTTGTAATTGACAACTGTGATTTTGAAATCACAGCGCTCAACGAAGTCAGAACGTCCACACATGAGCGTGGCTTTTGACAACCCCGTCTCAACCTGGGAGCTGTACATATTAAGCGCAGTTTTGCTAAATATTTTCCCGACTGCTTGACCTTCTTATTTTTACCGCTGTTTGTCTTCTGCTGTCCGCTTTTTCTGCAGTTATATCTGAGTGGCGGGAGTTCCTGATTGAGGACCGTGCCCGAAGACAAGACGTCGTCAACAGCCGAGATATCCATCATATTTAGGTGACAACACTGCAGTGGTATAGGTTTTTGAACAGCACAGCCTGGGACTGGGTGAAGTTTCCATGCGAGACATCAGAGAATGAGTGGCAGTACAATCATCATCCGCAGAAGGACTGCAGAGTCTCCAGGACGCAATTGACATTAACCCAAGCACCAAAGTTCTGTTCGTTCTTAAATAACCGACAAAACGTCGACCACAATTTCTTGTCTTGGACGTCAACGCAGACATTCTATCTGCGAAATTCTTCACAACACTTCAAAGACAAAACCCAGAGATCGAAATTGAACCTCTGTACTTCCATCACCAGATTTCAATGAAAGAAAAATTATTGAACAACACTCACATTCTTGAAGTGAGCGCTAAGGTCAAAAAGAAACTAAACGAAAAAAATAACTGCGCCTAGGCTGGACATTGTGCTCCGTAACAGAGAACTTAGTCCCAAACAGCGACAAATGTTGCACCTGCGGACATACTAAAGCCGAATGTGCATGACAGACGATCTTCTGCTCCACCTGTGCGGGCAACCACACTCCACAATAGTGCAGAATAGCAAACTACGAGGAGGGTAAATGCCGCGCATGCATCAACCGAATGTCAATGCCAACCACCCTTTCGGAGCAAGCGAATGTGGTACACACGCCTTCCATGTTTCACGACTCCGGTCTCGAACAGACTACCCAAAATAAGAATAAAACAAAACTAATAATAACAAACAACCTTAGAATCGTAAAAAAATAGGGATGAACAGCCCGAGTAAAATCTATAAAGTGAAAACACATCATTCAAACAAAACCACAACAACAACAAAAATAGGTTGATGGATGATTAATATATAATATATATCACAAATTACCTTAGAGATCTCAAGGGCTTCCACTAATATTCTTGCTATTATATACACTGAAACTAACGCTGAATTCATTCCAATACAAGACGCATATGTTTTCGATAACTACATTACAAGTATTCCAAACTCGGAACCGTGTTTTCACTACCCCAAGACTCCAAATGTGCCATTATAGTTAGAGACCAATCTTGTTCACTCTTTCCCAAAATACTTGAAAAAGATCTAATAGTCTTAAAGTATAAATATTCAAACAAAACAGTAACAATAATAAATGTCTACATATCTCCTACAACTTCATTTAAAACATGTCTAACAAGACTTGAGTCAATCATAACAATAAATAAAAACGACATAATCATAGCCGGAGATTTTAATGCGAGACACGTCACGAATTGGGGGGAGAAAATAGATGATGAACCTGGGGATCAATTAGTTTTTTTGTATTAACACATAATCTTATTAAATTAAACGATCAACACTTCATTCCTATATACTCTACTGTAAATGGAGAAAGTTTGATAGACCTTTACCTCATAGCTCCTTCCTTAGCTCATAACGTTACACATTGGAAAGTATTAGAAATTGATAATTTAAGTGATCATACTTTTGTTACCTTTAGATTCTTTAATCAAAGACAAACCATACAAAAAGATTAACTTTAAAAAGCTATTAAAATGGAATTACTCATAAAACAAGACATTTGGTTTAAGACCTGGGTACACTACTCACCAGAATGGATGATCACATCTTGGATACATTATAGAAAACATTCTTAACTTGGATAGAAAGTGTGAAGGAAATGTTCGTTTCGGAAATCGCACGATCCCTTGGTGGTCAGTTGATCTACAAATCATGAGATCTTAATCTAATGCACTGAGAAGAAGGTACCAAAGATCATATCACAGAAAAATTCGATCACTGCAAAAACAAATTTATTACGACTACCAAACAACATACAAAGAAACTATCCTTCACGCTTGAATTTCAACTTAACAAAAATTATGTTCCGCTACCAAAAAAAAAAAGTCCATATTCGGAATCCCATACAAACATGCACTTAATAATCTAAAATCACCACTAATTATTCCACCAATATTGAAAAGAAATAATACTTTTACTTCTTCATTTAATTAGTCATTTCAATATATTTTAGACTGGGTGTTCCCAACACACGACATCACTAAAGACTCATTATACATAACTAACTTACGACAATATATATGCACTCCCTCATTTTCTTCTCCTGATGTTCAACTAACATTTCAAGAAATATCAAACATAATAAATAAACTTCGGCCTAAAACCGCCCCGGATTAGACAAAATTAATGTTACTTTTCTTTACGTTTTCTGGCATAAACACCACGAATTTTTCCTAGCTTTATTCAACTCCTGTCTAACATCTGGGTATTTTTCAAAAAAGTGGAAGGACGGGAAAATAATACTTCTAAATAAGAAAAGATAGACAGAGCAACACCCAACGCCTATCGCCCAATTTGCTTAAATTCCATACTCGGAAAAGTTTGAGAACGTGCATTCTATAGAAGAGCATGTTTCTTTCTTAACTCGAAAAAACTACTACACCCACCACAATATCCGTTCACGTATCTTAAATCATCGACACAGGCTCTGTTCACACTGACTACACATCAACAAAAAATAAAATATGAATGAACAGCTATAGCGATGGTATCCCTAGACTTCACGGGAGCATTTAGCACGCTATGTTATCCGGTAGTTTTGGCCTATTTAAAACACCATTCTCGCCCAAGTAATCTATACAATCTACTGTACTCATTCTTCCTCTATAGAACCATCATGTTTATCACCCCAGAAAAACAAGAAATAAACAAATCAATTAATATTGCATGCCCCAGGGCTCTCCACTAAGCCCATTACTATGGAATAGTCTACAATCAGGATTACTAGAAAAAACTTTTCTAAATAACTACAAGCATTTGCAGATTACATCGTGGTTGTAAAGAACTATTGAAATAGTGCAATAAATAGGACAGAGGACATACGAACGTAAATTATACTTTAACTACTCGAAATGTAAATGTCTAATATTAACTAGAGTTGAACTATCAAAAAGAAAAACATTATTAAAATTTCCAGATCATAAGCTAGAATTAGTGACACAACTTAAAATTTTAGGAGTCATTTATGACTCACATTTAAACTTCCTGCCACACCTTCAGTATACTAAACAGAAAGTCCAAATCCATACAGCCAATATCTCAAAAATATACTCAACAATTTGTGGTACTGCATCAAGCCAACTACGAGAAATATACTTATGCAGCATAAAAAGATATGGAATGTACAGATCACCCGCGTGGTGGAGATCATTAGGCGATTCAGATATGTTAAGACAATTACAATCCCCACAAATGCTACCATTACTCAAAACAGCGAGTGCGTTCCGCACAGTTTCTAACATAAGTCTACCTATACTATGTAATATCATCCCAATCAACATCACACTTGACGTAGTATCATTTATGTTCAATGTCTTCCAACTTATAAAACCCACCAATTCGATAGCCTTAGTATTTCTCCCACAAAGTATCATGTCCTATAGATAATTGGAAAACTCATCCAACGAAAAGGATTAATATATCATTCCAAAGAATTAATTCAATTACTTCATCTCAAATAACTAACGTCATATCACTCTAGAAAGATGGTTTAGTGTACTTAGATCAGGTGTGAGCAGCATTCATTATTCTGAAATCTATAGAAGAATTAAAAATAGGGAAATATCGCTCACCAAAACAAAGTACACTATTCGATGCAGAGGCTATTGCCATATTAAAAGCCCTTGACTATATTCTTACAACAAGAGATGAATACCATTGTAACAAATACATGGACATCATCTCAGTCCTACAAGCTTTGGCGAATCCAAATAATGAAATTACTTTAGTTAACAAAATAAAAACCTAGAATCAAATCAGTCAATTCATTAAGTACGTCATTTTTTACGTCAAAAGCCACTCTATTATATTAGGGGACAATCTAGACGACCAATTTGCAAACTCGGCTCGCTATCATAGCGAATACATTCACCTACCAAAATCAAAACCAGATAAAACAAATACAATAATGGGATTAGCACGTAGAAGATGGGATTACACTTAGCAAAACGATGGCAAAACACAGAATTATTTACATGGATACCATCAAAAATCACATACCCATTAGTTTTCCTCCTTCTAGAAACATCACCGAAATTATTACCTCACACGGCAGCTTTCCTTTATATTTGTATAAATATAATATCACACTATTTGTTCCTGGTGACAGGCATGTACTAGTATGGACCATTACTTTACTACATGTCATCTAGCAAGGCCATATATTCAAAAACTTTCAATTTCAAACATAAATTTGAATATTCGTCAAAAGTTACTCCACTCTAAAACTCACATAAAGACTCTAGAGGCGTTAGTTAACCATATTTCCAAGAACATACTATAGAAAAGAATATATATATATATATATATATATATATATATATATATATATATATATATATATATATATATATATATATATATAAGCAAACTTGAAAATAGAAGGTATATTAATCTTAAGAAAAAAACAAAAACTACTTTAAAGAAAATATCTTAGAAACTAACTTTTACCCCAAGCAAGAACGAAATCCAAGAAGAAGACAACCAGTAGTCACTTTTACACACCACAACAAGATCAGGGGGAGTGAGCCAGTTTCATTCCCTGGGCTTCCTTTAACCACCCATGACAAACAGCCACCAATAGAGAGGACCCCAATCAACAGGTTAGGAAGACCTAAGGTCAGTACCAGGTTTCCCATAGAGTTGCTCAATATCAGCTTAAATGCTACTTTCACATTTTCTACCAGTCATATGCAAAATAATTAGTGCAACGTTTAATCTCAATTAAAAATTGCTACAATCATTTAGCAGTTTCAAGTTCTAGTCAATTGGATGCTACAAGAGTTGCATACTGTTTAATCTCCTTTTAAATTTTTACCTTCATTTAGCCGCTTCGAGTTCTAATCAATTTCATGCAGCAAGTGTACACGTGTTCATTTTACACTTGAAAACAATTGTCATCAAGTTTGGGAGACCGCTGCTTCAGACCAGACTTCTATTTCCTTAACTGAAGAGAAAATGTGTTTTTTAAAAAGTAGCGAATTTGATTGAAGTGGTTGCCGCGCCCCTCGTGCCGGTGAGTTTTCTCCCGAGCCCTCCGCACTCTTGTGTCTACTTTTTTCTTTTAAGATTGGTAAATGCGTCTGATTAAAGTGCTGGATGAATTTGAATTGTATAAACACATTTACGGGCTTAAAGCACGTCGTCCGAGAATGCAAAAGACACAGAGCCACGACGTGCAGAACCATCAAGAGCATTTTCCACATGGCTCTGCACCTATTCTGTGTGCGCGAAACAAAGGTCTGTATCCGATGGATCCCGAGACACACGGGCATCTACGGCAAGGATGCAGCGCATCACTCGGCCGCGAGGGAGCTAAACAGTGCTCACCCCTCGCGTGGCAACAGAGAATCTGTCCCCTCACCGACTAACAGTGAAACTGCCGATACAACGTACGACCCGGTTGAAGCTATGCGGATGCACAAGAAAGAATGTAAAGAGGGGGGGGGGGGGCACCTACTTGAGGAACCCTGGAACCCCGAAACCCCGAACCAAATCACATGCGCCCGAACCACTTGAAACGCAAGGAATTGGTGATATTACGGCGAATTGGTACGGGTGGCGCAGCAACGATATACATGACTAAAAAATTTGAGACCATCAATAAAAGAAAGTTGAACCCTGATTACGAACCCCTCTACAAAAGATGTCAAATATGCAAAGGAGACGGCACACTCCCAAAAAATTACCTTCTGATTTGGGAATGTAAGGCTCTCGCCACACACAGGAGCGATGCTTGGGCCCAGCTGGGCCAAGACACTCCTAGCTCTTACGAGGAGTCGATCAGACCTGCTGGCGACTCTGAAAGACGAGTCCGAATCTTACGGACCCTACTCGATTACACGACGTCGGGGGACCTACGTCAGAACATTTAGAATGGAGGCTTTCTAAGGTTAAAGTCCCGTGAAAAAAGTCACGCGCGAGTGCGACCACTTCTTCTTCTCACATTTTTTCTTACTAAACGTTTTACACACTCACACATGAACAAGTACCGCCAAGCCGGTGCATGCTACGACACACTTGAGCCAAAAACGGCGGAGCGTCGCCGCCAATCTATCGGATGTCTCAAATAGCGGCCAGGCTCTTTAAATCGACCGCAAAATTAAGTTTCTTATCCTATCGCGCTACGAGTTTGCTCAGCGTTGCGCACAGGTGGTACATTTTTTTACTGCAAAGATCGAATTTATTTGTGGAAAAAGTGAAGAAAGTTGCTTAACTCCTAAGGAAACGCAGCGAAGCCACCGGTCTTCAAACAATAGGGCGCCCTATTGTTTGAAGACCGGTGGCTTCGCTGCGTTTCCTTAGGAGTTAAGCCTTCTTATTTCTTCTTTCTTTAAAACTTTTTCCTCAGGATATTTCGCTCTTTGCAAATCTTATAAAACAAAGTGCAGCCCCTGTAGGCTACGCTGCGCAAAATCGAAGTGCGATAGCTTAATAAACTTAATTTTGCTGTCGATTTAAAGAACCGGGCCGCTTTTTGAAACACCCAGTACTTTGGCGCGGCTGCTCGGCGGCGCGGCGCCGGCATCTATACAGTAGACCAATTTGTGTGTGCTCGCAAACGGCGGCCCGTCACCGGCAGCCACTGCAAACTAATAGGGGCGTGCGCGTCTCGATCCAATAGGAGCGCCCGCCGCACGATCAAACGATGACGGTATTCGAATAAGTCAGGATATCCAGCACTCTACGTCTGATCAAAACCCCTTCATGTTTTGAAAGTAGCGCAAGGTGCGTCGATGAACGAGGCATGTGCTACGTGCAGCCCTTCGGAAGATCATGGTGGCACAGCGCTCCTCAACAATATGACTATCGTGAATTTCAGCAATTTTTTAAGCTTCCTCTTTATTTCTCGTCAAGAAAATGAACACGTTTCCACCATCCCTTTGCGTGGGAAAATCCTACGCCACCCATTTGACAAGCACATATCGAAGCTCGACACCTGCTTCCGACAACTCCACTGCTGCAGGCACAAACAACAGTGAGTCGAGATTCTAAAGTCACCTCTAAAGTAAAAGTTGGTTTAGAAAATTTACCTCTTACCTTCGACCAGCACCGCCGCATGATTGGAGCGCCAAGGGTAGTCCGAGCTGGTTGCGACGGCTTCCACCGTCCAAAGTTGTTTTTTTTAAGCGCCACTAAAACGTTTATGAAATAAAGATAAATTGTTCATTCAAGCCATTGTGAACCACAGTTGTGACTGCGACAAATGCATATCGCAACTCCAGCCCGCTGCTCGCCATCTTGCGGTCGAACAAAGAACCAGAAAAGCGGGGACGTCGGCGGGGACGGTGGCAGCTACCTACCACAGCCGCAGCAGGTGCAACGCCAACGTTCACTGGATGAGCCCGAGATCTGTCCCTGCTGCAAAGAAACCTTGAGTGCAAACCTGCACCACCTTGTGTGGGAGTGCGGTCACTTCACCGATGCAAGAAAGAGGCCGCTTAGCCTTCTATCACCACCATCGAGGCCATCCAGCCCGGAGGGCAGGGCTCGCCCTTGTGGAGACTCGGCTAGAATTGCAATGATCCTGGACTCGTTGCTCCTGTATTTGGAGAACACGAGCCTGGAGTGGACGTTCTGAGCCCGGCCGTACCTTCACGACAAAGATTGCCTCAGAGCCTGTTCTCTCCTCGAACCACGCCTATGGTGACAGTTCGAATGCCTCCTCCAATAAACGTTTACTACCTACCTAAGACGGTTACAGGGACTGCCGGCCTTGGTGCTGCTTCACTTCGACAACAAGCGCACAATAAAAACACGGGACGAGGAGGACGGGACAAGCGCTAACTTTCAACCTAAAAGTTTTAGGTTGAAAGTTAGCGCTTGTCCCGTCCTCTCCTCGTCCCGTGTTTTTATTGTGCGCTTGTTGTCGAAGTGAAGATGAACCAACACGCCCAAACCTTTTCCCTTCTTGGTGCTGGGCTGCTCTTGTCGGCGTGTTCGTGCATAATGCAGTTTTCGTGGAAAGAGCAAGTGCGTTATGATAGAAATTGCTGTGGTCAGCTTCTAAACATCGTTGCATAAAAGGACCGTGGCGTCTAATTTCATTAGTTGAAATGAGACATCACGTCAAGTTGAACACAATCTGTGCTCAACGTGACGGCAAAAGCCTCTGCTAGTAGAGCAAAGCACTTTCGAACGATCTACGAAACGTTTATTATTCCCAGAAAGTACAGGAAAGAACTGCTCACGAGCGATAGACTTCGGGAATGAGTTCGCAATTTATGCGCTGAAAGGCGTGACAAGGAACATGAAACTTTGCTCCAAGGACTTCCAAAAGACGGATTACGCGTATTTGCTTTCAGTTAATTCAAAAAGAAAATAAAGAAGCGACTTGCATTTTTAGGTGCGTCGTTCCGATCGTGAGGTGTGCTTAGAACGGGCAGTTTTGGCGAGGTGGGTCTAGACGATGCGAATAACACGGTACACAGGTGTAGTATACTGTAAATTTGAATACTTCTTTTTACAGAGCAGTGAACAAAAAAAAACACGCCGATGGCGTTATTATGCAGTCTTGCATAGCGTTACCGCAGGCTACCGTAGGCACGGCAACGCTCATGGCTCGAGTTGAAAATCGGGCTTCAAATGTAAACGCCGGAGAAGAGGTCACCGTTCCTCTCAAGCGCACTGCAAAACTGGAGGAGGGGGGAGCTTCCGCTAAACACTACCCGTCACGAACTATAGTTTTCTTTCGGCTCATGGCTCGCTCAAAAGCACCTTGACGTGGCTCCTTTTCTTCCAAAAGCAAGGATAAAAATGCAAAGCTTTTCCAGGCACTGTTCTTGCAACCTACCGTGGAACACAAATTGCTGTCCATTGCAGAGAAAATTTCAACCTCAAAGCTGCAAATAAAAGAAGAAAAAAACATATTTTCTGTTGTTGCCGCCCTCGAACGTCGCTTCACGGCTCACCCGTCTGCCTTCCCATCGCTGGCGTACACGGGCAGGGAAAAGAAGGGATTTTACAAATCTTCCCTGTAGAGAGTCGCCTCCTGCAACTCACGCGGTCGCCGTAATAAAAAATTCGGTAACTCAGCGGAACAATTTTATTGGTATAAAGTATTTTTGCTAGAATTTGAGAAATGGTTATGGACGCGGTCTGACAAATTGCACCTATATAGTAGACTATAAAAAAATCGGCGGAGTTAAATGGCCGTTTTACGAAATGGGAACTCGCGTAGAAAGTGCGAGTTCGCGCCTCCCTTTCAGCGACACGATAGATATATACCAAACATAAAACAAAATATATACGCCAACTGATGTCTACAAACAAACCGGAGCGCCCCTATATCGGACGCCACCGGCGCCGCGCATGCGCGATGGAGTGTGGGCAAGAAGCTCGCCGTCGCCCATAAATAAACCATTGAAATGCGATGTTGTCGGCGTTGGTGTAAGTCCCCTGGCCTTTTTCGCGTTCGAAATGTTGATTCTTCGTCTTCCTGGCGATGTCCGACTACTGGAGCGGCCTCAGCGAAATTACCGAGGCTCGTTACACCGCAAAACTTCGCATGAATAATGTGATATGCGGCGATTCATTCAGCGTGGACGCCGTAGAATGTACGCTAAAGCCTGATTTGCATGATGAGATTTCGCTCGCAATTTTCAGTCGCGACGTCACTTGGGCTGCAAAACGTAAATCGTAGGTAAGATGGTGGGCGTCGATCCTGAAATTCGCAAGCAGAATCGGACCAAGTGAATCAGGCATAAGAAGTTTGTGATGGCCACTGGTAACAAAAATCAACATCTCTTTGTATCTACTGTTTGCATCGAGACTGCTTACAAATCTTCAAACTTAAGTCTTCAGAGGCCGGCACTTAGTTCTCATCGCAAGCACCGGGCCAACATTTGGTCCACGGGCCAGTGTCGTCTAAAAGAGCAGAAGACAAGCCGAAACATTTGAAAGAGCACACGACCATTCGTACGATCAGGCGGCCGGTTGATCTTGGAGACGCACTGGATGTACACCTGGTGGTCTGTACAATCCAACTTGACGGTTTTCCGGCGTTCATGTTGGAACAAAACAAAAGAATCTGATGACAATTAGCATCCATAAATTCAACCCAAAGTGCTTCCCGGCGAACCAATCGTGGTCCGACGGCGTCTGGTTTTACCTTTTCACGACACACATATCCATGTTCTCGGACGAACCGGGCACTTGAACTGACCTTCAAACCTTTCTTGACTCTTTTGAAACAGCCTCAGTTGCGGTTTTTGACGAGAAGGTAGGTTTTTGTCTCTTTCTTTTCAAAACAACGCAGGAATACACGTCTTACATGGGGACTTCCCACCACAGCCCCAGGCCGGAAATGCGCCCACCGCGCCACAACCGCGCCGTGATGTAACAGAGATGAGTTCGTGTGTAACTTATTCCGAAAGTAAAATATAATATTAGTTCCCAGATAAAACCACTGATTAAAAAAGTATTCAGAAAGAGATAAGTGATGAGCGGCCAAAGAACGCTGCCATAATTGATCCATGATTGGGAAAGAGAAAGAGAGAAGTGCTTCAAGAGCGGGGTAGCACACGGAGTGGTTCGAGCAGTGACCGCGCGCGGCCAAGCTTAAACCAGTCATGGCGTCGCCGTTTCACCGGGCCTTCTGTCGTCACGGCGCCACCCGTCCACGGGTCAGAGGTACCGGACACCAGAGTGTCTCCTCCGGGCCACAGAAGGCTGCTCGAAGCCCTGGCAGCCTGGCCATAATCTGACTGCCGGCTGCTGAACTTGTTCGGGCCCTGCCACTTTCTCGATCGTCTCTGAAACCGATTAACCCGCAGCCGAGGCACCCACCACGCCACTCTCCGCTGAATAATAATCATCCTTTCTTTCATCGGTAGCGTAAGTTCGGCAGCAACATCGTCCACCCTAAAGTCCCCGGATCTGGTGACTTCAGTCCACACTCTGAACTGTCTGAAGGACAGATTTCGATATTCTTCCTAATGCTGTTGCCCACATTGTATATGTCATCTTCAATCACATTTCTAATGTAGAGTGCACGTCTTCCAAAGGAAGAAGTGTCTGGTCTTTTTCTATTCCATTCTATTATATTTTAAGCAAAAAAAGTAAGAGAAACATGATACTCGTGACAAGCACCTAAATTGCCACAGTATGAGGGGGCCTTGGCCTTAACGTCTTAAACTGCCATTTATATACAGGGTACCACCAGAAAAAAAAATTAAGGGTTTGTTTCACCGCAAAAATAAACTAAGCGTCGCCGAACGCCCATTTTCCGTCAAGCGGTAGCGATAGAGGTCCGAACCAGATACCAAACTTTCAGCTTGAACCAATATCTTATTCATTAGTTATTAAGAGATTTTTTGAAAATTTCAATAGGAAAATGGGGCTCATATTCGCCCGTTTTCGATTTCTGGAGCCATAAAGTTTCATGCACCCGAAAGCATCGTCGGCCGCCGTTTTCCCATATGAAATTTCTAGAAAATCGCCTATGGGAAGGGCGAGTTTGTCTGCTTCTTTTACAGGTGTTATGGTGACGAGCTCCGATTAGGTCTGATTGAAGGATAGTGGGTAGACCACAGAGCAAGCTGCATTGATGTCTACCCACTATCCTCTAATCAGATATCGGCATTCTGACGTCACCCCACAAGCTCTGCAAAAGAAGGAGACCGACTTGCGCTCCGTATAACTTTTGAATAAGATATCGGTTCGGGCTGAAACTCTGGCGTCTGGTTCAGACCCCTAGCGCTATCTTTGGACGGAGAAGGAGAGTTTGGCAAGGCATAGCTTATTTTTATGATGAAAAAAAACTGTATTTTTGGGGGGACACTTTGTAGGTCAGTAACAAATTAGGAGCCAGCATTGATCCCTATAAGACGCCAATTGAAACGTTTCTTTTCGATGACGAATAGCGTTCATAGTAACGGACAGATATCGATCTGTGAGGTGGCTTGTTAACAAATCATGAATTTTCGCTCCTCCCAAAATTGTTTCTAGTTTAAATAATAACTTCGTGTAGGATACCTTGTTGACTGCTTCGGACAAGTCTGGCATTCACTTGGCCCATAATATTATTTAAAAAATGAAACATCATGAACGCTCAGTTAGTCGTGTCAAAGTCGATAACTGTCATCTCAAGCCGTGCTTGTAGGGTTAATATAACTTTGTTCTACGAAAATTGAAAGGTGCTGAAGCACTTTTGCAGCAAGTTAAAGTGAAAGAGTAAGGCATGTAGTTAGTGCTTTAGCTTCTGTTACCATAGTTATATATAAGATTGATTCGCTAATTTCTAGTCTTTGAACATTTATTCACTCGTCCGAAACGTTCTCTCTCGCTTATAAGACTGATGCACAAACAGCGGCATATTTTCCGTGGCTGAATAAAGAGCCGTCGCTGTCGTACAGCAAGAGCATGAGTGCATGTTCAATCGAACGCACGGCAGAAAACGCCGGGGCACCTGCGGTCGTCTGCTCAGCAATGGCGGCACAAAGCTCCTGGGAGAAGAGGACTTCGCCAAATGGAAAGAAGAAAAGTGATGACTATTCGAAACGTGTATGGTAATTTTATTACCCGGGCTTTGCACCGCCAGCCTTGCGCCTGGTTTGTATATGCTTTACTCTATTTTATTATGGAACTTTCGCTTTTCATACATCTTGTATTTTTGTCTTTTGGACGTTCGTTTACATTGCGAGCAGTTATCAGGTTTTTTTTGCTTTCCTTCTCATATTAGGAATCATCATATGCCCAAAGTTTGTCAAATAAAATTAAATAATTTTAATTTTGTATGAATACGAGACCCTCAGACCCTATTCTTAGCACCGGACGGGGCGTCCCTCTGACAATAATGTTGTAACCCATAAACACAACACTCACATGAATACATGTAGATGTCATGGTTTGGATACATTGATAGTCGCCCAGTTTCGGCACTCCTTCTGCACTTCATAAGAGCACGACCGAATTCATGCCAAAGAAAAGAACTCGCAGGAAAAACATAAAATGTGATCGTGCCCGACTGATTTTTTCGATTACCATGAAGGCAAAATTAGAATGAACATTGCTACTAGTATAGTTAACACCTTTAAAACTGCAGCATTGTCACCTAAAAACGATGAATATCTCTGCTGCTGACGGCGTCTTGTCTTCGGGCACGGTCCTCAATCAGAAACTCCCGACACCCAGACATAACTTGAGAAAAGCGGACAGCGGAAGACAAATTAAGCAGCTTTAAAAACGGGAAGGTCAAGTCGTCGGGAAAAAACTTAGCGCAACTGCGCTTAAGGTATAGCTCACGGCTTGAGACAGGGTTGTCCAAAGACACGATCGTGTGTGGGCGTTCTGACTTCGTTGACAACTGTGATTTATAAATCGCAGTGGTCAACAAATAAAAAAAAAGGAAATATTAAATTTTTTTTTTCAAGGCTACGCTTCGTTTTTGCATTGGCTGTACGAAATGACTTGCGCCTGTCGCTAAATTATTAAACCTCAAATTTTAAGGTTATGTCTCTACGACAGTTTTTCTCTTCGCCTCTCTTAAATTGAAGATTAAGAGATTTTGAACTTTCGCTACGGGACCTTCAACTGCAAAAGTCGTTTTATTTTTTAAATTTGTTTTGAACGCACATTGTTGGACGTGTTCTCTTGACTTTAACTTTGACTTTTAGAAGCAAGCTTTTTAGTTTTGGTATCGTGCGGAGTTATCGATTTATAACAAATTAATGTCCAGGTGACCGGACATGTTGTAGGGGCGGGTTTCATTCAAGTACATGACGTCCGCGACATGATTAATTGGCTCTAGTAAATTAAATATTCAAGATTGACATGAGGCATCGCGTGACACTGGACAAAATATTTCTAAGAGGAGATGCACATTGTTTTCTCTGAACACTTCCGAAATGTCATACTGTTGTGTTCAAAATTCTGGAAGACAGCGTTGATTACGACGATGAGTCGTGACGACTGTAACAGATACGGGAGATTGGCGAGAGCAACGTCCACTGCAAGGCTGCGATCAGGCAGAATGGTAGAGGCGGTTGGGTGTAGACACGTGAATTCCGGCACTTCTATCCTCCTCTACATGTTTTCTTCCTCCCCAGTCTAGTTTCGGTTTTGAGCAGTTGCCTTATTTTAATTTATTCAAAATATACGTGGCGCTGCTGCAAAATATCAATTGGGTAGTGTCCTGACATCATATCAAATCGACTGGCCAAGAAATTTAAAAAAAAGTTTTGCTGTGTGTCAGTGGGCCTATACAGGAGTCATGAAATGATTTTTCAACTTTTTCGTTCTTAGCTTTCCTCCTAAACTTACAAATCACGCATCGTACCAAACAGTTCAGGAAACGGAAAGAAGGGACTCCCCACTTGCTCGGACCCTCGTTTGTGTACCCGGACACCACCATTCTCCTCCAAGAAGATTAACCCGTCACTCAAATCTCGGACAAAGGTTGCTTTCCCCACCCCGTCCATCCCTAAGCTGACAGTGCTGTTGAAGCTACGTGGTCGTTGGGCCAGCCACGCTTTTGCCACGTGACCACGCTTTCTCGCGCATACCCACGCGAAGAGAATAAGGTCAGGTGACGAAAGGGAGGCGGCTGATTGGTCCGGCCAGCGCATAGTTTTCCACCGCACTGTCAGCTTAGGGGTGAAGAGAATAAGCGAGGTCACGTGACGTGTGACGTGCGTTCGGGCTGGATGACGCGGTTTGGGTACCGCTGATGTATCTCAATGAAAAGGTAGAGAGCTTTCGAAGAGAAGGAGGTACGAAATAGTCCGCTGTGTTTTAAAATTTTCGTACCGAAAATCAGGCTTTTGACATTCTATTTTCTTTCTTTTGGCCCACTAGACGATATGCTAGTTATGAAATCCCAATCTAAATTAATTTATCCCAGCCTAAAATTCGCTTCATTGGTCCTTTAAATTCAAAAGTGGTTAGCAAACGCACGGTTCAATATAACAGTAAATATTAGCATTAGTAAATTAATTAACATTTATAACACTCGAACAGAAAACAATGAGAATACAATTTCTTTGGGTACTTGACATACCGACTGAGCATGATAAAAAAAATAGCGCACAAAAAGGCAAACGCCAGAACAGCTCGTGAAAACAGTGAGTGCGCCGGCGAGCTGGTGGTAGCCAACGTTATTAGATTAGCTCAGCTACGGAACTGCACATAGACGCTGCAAACACGAGCAGTACTCCCCCCCCCTCCCCCCCTCCCTCATCACGATTTGCCTCCCGCGGTTCGACGAGCCGGGCGGCTGCTTTGGTAACTGCAGTGTATTCTATAGGGTATACATACGTTTCGAAGCACAGCCTTGTCTAAATGGCATTGCATTGTACTCTATGGACCACACAGTTCGTAAGCGAAAATCTAGAGTGCGCTTCGAATGACAAAAGGCAGACTGGACTGAGTGAGGGGGGTACCTCCTTCGGCGGGAGTTCCACAACTGAGGTAATCTAGTAACGTTGGTGGCAAGCTAATCATGTCGTTTAATACCTGGGATAGATGAAGAAAATTTAGAACCTCGAGTCGAAGGAGCAGACACAGAAGGAAACGTCATTGAGACGTTGCCTTCTGTGACTGGGCCTTCGACTAAAAGTTCTTAGTTTTCTTCACCAACCTCAGGTCTTAAACGACTGGATAAGAACAGGAAAGGAACACAGAAGACAGACAATCGCTAACTCACAACTCAAAGGTATTGTACGTGAAAAGAAGAAAGAAGCAGCAGTGTGCGGCATGCACGAGGGAAAAAACACTGGCATTAGGGGCGCAGCAGGTACATCAAACGTAAAGCTCCTCTATCCTGGGTAAAGTGGCGCCATTCATTGTTGTAGAAATGCTCGAGGCACGTGCCGCGCGCCAATTCTGGGAAATTCATGGCGTCTGAAATCCAGCTCAGTGCTTCGCTGTGCCGCCATGATCTTCCCGTGGCTGCCAGTTGCACGTGCCTCGTGCATCGACGCACCTTGCGCTTCTTTTGAAACTTGAAGGGGCTTTAATCAAACGGGGGCTTTAATTAAACACATTCACTATACTCTGTTTCCACCTTAGATTGTACCGCAGGAAAGGCTATACGCGCTAGCTCCACGCTCTAGGGGCAGATCTCGGTGGCACAAGCTTCGTGCAGATAAGGAAGTTGTCAACGCTATGAGCTCGCGCCTCAGCCTTCACTGCGGTACAACATAAGATGAAACGGAGTCATAGTCTTGAAAAAATGAAGTAGACACGAACGTGCGGAAGGCTCGAGAGAAAATTCACCGGCACGAGGGGCGCGTCAACCACTTCAACCGTATTATCTAATCTTTAAATATAAAATTTCCTTGTCAGTTAAGGAAATAGAAGGCTGGCTGACAGAGCGGTCTCCCAAACATACTGGCAGTTGTTTTGAAGTGTAAAAAGCCATCCTGTGCACCTGCTGCATGAAGTTCACTAGAACTCGAAGCTTCAAAATGAAGGTAATTATTTGAAGGGAAATTGAACAGCTTGCAACTCTTTTAACATCAAATTGACTAGAACTTTATACTTCTAAATGAATGTAGTACACCTGAATACAGATTAAACGTTGCACTTATTTTTGCATAAAAGTGATTGAACATGCGGAAGTAGTATATGAACTGATATTGAGCAAATTTTGGGAAAAAATTTTTTGAATGGAAGATTTCAATCCTAAAAGAATATTTACAAGTCACAAACTGAAGCCAGGCAAAAATGCAATTGCAGTGGTTGCAAGAGACCCTGCACATATTTTCTACGGTCTTTCTGCTTCTTTAATTAGAGGCTGAGGAAGATGAAGCACATAGAAAAACTACATGACGAATGAAAGCGTTCTGGTAATGTTATCAAAGACGTTTAAAATTCACCCTTGAGGAGGAGGAGAGGAGCGTACGGAGCCGAGGGTATCTTCTCTCCGCCTCCGTACCCTTCCCTTCTTTTTTCCTGCTCCCCTCCCATTCAGCGGGAAATTTTCGCCTGATTTCACGCACAAATTAAGCGGAAATTTTCACCGCTAAATTTAGCGGGAAATTATTCCCGCTATTTCCGCTTTCACCGCCAAATTTAGCGACGCACTGAATTTAGTGTTGAGGTCACGTGACGTCGATTTCTCCGCTGAATATCGAGGAAAAGTTTTCTGCTAATTCGTAGCTGAAATATTTTCCCGCTAAATTTAATTAAAAACTGCAATAAGATGAGCTGTGCGGGCTAGTTGGTTGTCCATCATGAATAAAATAGCGCAAAACAACAAGGAAGGAACGACGAGTATACAGCTATTGACCAACCTATATGACATAGCGGATAAGGCACATGAAGATGTTAGACCACATTGTATTGAAGACTGCGTGCATGTACTATTAAGATCTGGGAATGGATGTGGAAGGAGGATGACCATGTCTCGTGTGGTAGAATTACTTCACTGAGAAAGATTTAAACATATTACAGTCAGACAAAGAGAGGATTGATTGTCATCCCCAGATCAATTTACCAAGAAAAAGCTATCTGCGGCCATAGACTAAAACTTCGACCAATCAAGCATCAAGACCAAAAAGATGAAAGCCATGGCGCTCCAATTATGCACTAAGCTAGAATTGGCATCAATGAAGAAGATAATTTCGACTACCACAAATGTTTACCTAGAGATGTTTTTCACTGCCAAAACACACAAAAAAGAGTGTCCGTTCCGAGTGGTAGTGACTGAAAAAAGATCGTGGCAAGGGGTGATGTCACGCTATCTAATGCAACATCTGTCTGACCTCAAACTAAATGATCCATTCCTGATCCCTAACACTGAGGCGGTTATACGTCACCTACAACTGAATAATGCAACGGTACAATACGGGTTTTCAATTGATGTGGAGGAACTTTTTTACTCGATCCCAAACAACAAGCTGTTTACAGCTGTCAACGATTGTATCGAGGACAACGGGATTACGACGTTTCGAAATGAGAGTGGAATACAGGTAAAATCCCTCCTAGAACTTTTACGGTTCTACCTATCTGCCACCGTGGTAACGTACGAAGGTACGTCTTACTTCCAAAGGAAAGGTATATGTATAGGGTCCTGTGTGGCACCAGTCCTCTGCGACATCTTCCTTTCAAAATGTGACCGGGCCATCGATAATGCACTCACCAAAGGGCAAGTTTTACGTATTTTCCGATACGTGGATGATTATCTACTGCTTCTTTCAAAGAGACCCATGGAAAATGAAGCTCAGGTAATCCACACCATCAAATCCACTTTCTTGAACGAAAGGCAGGGGCTCGATTTCGCCCATGAATCTCCAACGAATTTAAGCCTTCAATTTCTAGATCTTCATCTGATGTTCAAAGACAGGCACACTTGCTGGAAATACTCACCAAGAACCAAAAAGGCCTGCTTTAATACAGACTCAGCTCACTCGAAGAAATCATCAAGAGAGGAATAGTCAAAAGCACAATGAGTTCAGCCTTAAAAAAGTCGCACACACTCCTGCGGCTGAGAGTTTTCAAGCTTAAGTGCAGCGCCTCAAGACATCTGGGTTCCCGAGTTCAATTTTGTTTGAAGTCACCTCATCATTACTCACCAACAGTGGACAACGAGAGGGCACACGAGAGAAGAACCAACGACCAACAGTGCTGCCAGACATTCATTAGATTACATACACCTTAAAGAGATTGCATCTAAATATCAAGTCCAAGTGGCACTCTCTGCACCAGAAAAACTTAGGCGGTGGTGTCCGAGAATCAAGCATCTCCAACCACAACAAGCTTGAGTGCAAAGTAAAACACCTGCAACAATACGTCGACTGCCAACGAGGATTGGTTTACGAAATACCTTTCACGGCAAAATTTGCGGCAAAATATTTACTCGGTCAAACAGGATCATGCATCAAGTGACCGCTTACGAGAACATGCCTTAGCCTTGAGATCGTCACCAGCCGGCCATCTTGCAATACATGCAGGTGACTGTATGTGCTCAGCAGTGTTTAGCCGAACAAAATTCCTAAGACGTTTTAGAACCAAAAGAACACGCGAGTTGTATGAAGATCAAAACAATTGTATCTCGTGGGGCTGTGTGCATCAGCGCCACATCGATCGCCTTATCTCAAAAGGAACTTTTCTACCTCAATCTTATGTCTAGACTACAAGTACTCAGCCTGCAAATTTATGTTCCTTTTTGGTCTCAAACTTCATCATTTCTCTTTATCATCCATGATTTTATATCGTGTACCTCGTCCATTTTCTAATTTTTGTTTCAAAATTATTGCTTCCGTCTTTCTCTTTTTTTCTTACTGTTTAGTTTTTTCCACTCAAAGATGTCATCAGCAACTCTCCTTTTTCATGCATTATATTTTAAAATATTTACGTATAATAACTTTGAGGGTGTACTTTTCTTTCTTTCAAGTAATAACATGAGTAACTTCTTTCTTCTCCTTCTTTATAGACTGTATTAGATGTCAGTTGTCAGTTAGCGCCCTTACTGTCTACCTCGTCCCTCCTTCTTTGTTGTTTTGCGCTATTTTATTCGTGATTAACGAAAGAAGTTCCCCGCTAAGTTTAGTGGAAATATTTTCAAGTGCAACGTGTTACGTTACAGGTGACGAGATGTGACATCACGTGTGACATCACCTGTGACATCACAAGTGTCACGTGTCACGAGTGACGTCATAGGTGATGTCACGTGTGAAATTTTCCCGGTAGATTTAGTGCAAAAACTTCCCGCCAAGATAAGCTGGGGAAATATTACCCTCGCGACGTCACACGTCACGTCACGTGTGACGTCATTACGAAAAATGTCCCATAATACAAAGCGCGGTTACGCCGACGCCGACGGCGACGCGCCTGAGAGCTGCAAACGGGCGCCTAAGAGCTGCGCTCTAAAAAGAATGAAGAGAGAACAAGACATCTCTCTAACTGGCTGATGTAGACATTTATGAATGGCCTGCTACAGACGCGAGAGTTGCTTTTGTGGCTTGAGTGAACAAAGACGACAGGGCGGTATGGAAAGAACAGAAGGGGAAAAGTGAAAAGGAAGGGGCCCAGAAGACGGGAAACTGACTGCAGATATACTAATTCCTCGTCCTCCCAGATAGGTTGCAGCCGTGGACCAGATATGCTATTCGGGGTCAGGGTTGCTGGCAGATGGGGTCTAATATTCCCCAGATAATTGGGCGTGAAAACGTGTATAAAATAACTGAAGCTTCCACCAGGTGTCATTTTTCGGGGAACATTGAATTCTTGTTTTTAAGCTTGTTTTACATCCAAGTCGCATATCTCTGTCCACAACCCACCTAGGTGGGTGAGAGCTAAATCTTTATGCTCAGTTTCTTGTCTCTTAGGTTACGTTCCTTTTTAATTGTTCGTCCCTTCACTTTTCCTCAGCTACCTACTTCTCCTCTCCCTCTCTACTCAATAAATGTTCACACTGTTATTTGGCAAGGTGTATTGTGCTGTCGTCCTCCTTTTTAATGTTTCTTGTTTATACTTTCAAAACTATAAACAGCACATACATTGCATTGTGATAATTGAGCATGGCACCTTTGCTGGTTAATATTGGGACTTGTAGATTGTAAAATAAAATGTAAATACTTATCAGATCTAGCTTGCATCCCGGGCGAAGTGGTCACGGGCAGATATTGAAAGGGTGTAATTTAAATTTATATAAGCTCTTTTTATATTTCTTTTTTATTATTTTGTAACACCTCCTTTAGCGATAAATTTAAGCGCCGCTTCTCATCAATGTGACTATCGTTTATTTCCGCAATTGCTTAAGCTTCTTCGAGATTTCTCATTGAGAAAATAAAAACGTTTCCACCATCCCCCTGCGAGGGGAATTCGCAGGCCAACCATTTGACAAGCGTATCTCGAAGCTCAGCACCTGTTCCCGAAAACTCCCGAAAAATAGAAAAATGATCCTCGTGACAAGCACCTAAGTTGCCACAGTATGTGGGACCGCGGTCTTAAAGTCTTAAGTAGTAGATAGAGTGTACCTCCGGCCAGATAACGATCAGAGCATGTGTTTCCGATATCGATATCTTTCCGGTATTACGGTATTCGGTTTCTGACATCGATCCTATCTATGATATCGATTTGCGGGTATCTGTTTCTGACATCGATCCTATCTATGGGGATATATAATTGGCTAGGTCTGACGTAGGAGCGCGCAATTACCTATTGGTATGACGTAGGAGCGACCGATTAGGCAAACCTATCCGGATATCGGATTTTCGATAATCGATAATTGATAATGGATCAATAAATTTATCATAGACCAATGATCAATAGTCGATCATCGGCCGAATATTACTCGTTGGAAAGTCACCAATGTCTGCGACGTCATGTCACGTGGCATGTCACGCGACAACTGTGAATTTTAATTCCTCCGACAAACGATTTTAGAAAAATGTTAGCTCTTGTCCCTCCGCCACGGACGGAAGTATGTAATTCATGCTAAGGCTTTGTGTGCAATCGTGCAAGGACTCGTTGCTCTGTTACGCTATGCCACGTATTTACAAGATGTCGCGAGTAGCGAGAAAGTGTGGGGACACGCCACTGGACGGCGCCACGTCCAATGCAGTTGGTGATATTCCCACAAGATGTCGCGAGTATCGGGAAATTGTGGGGACACACCGCTGAATGGCCCCATGTCCAGTGCAGTTTGTGACATTCCAACAAGATGTCGCGAGTCGCGCGGCTTAATTAATCTTATTGGTGACCTTCAATCTGTTGACACATTCGCAAAGTGTCGTATGGCCCAAGCAACGAACGCTCTACTTCATTTGTGTTGTGAAGATCAAGTTGTTGAGATGTTTGCGAGCGGACGTCTGAATATTTGCATGGGAGAACGCATTCGATGGAGCGATATAGAAGTCTGCGCTGGAGACCGTAAGACAAACAACGACATCTTTGTGACTGCACTGGAACTGCTCATCGACCTGATTGTGTTCGGCAAGTTCCCTTCCTACGAACTGGACCCAGTTGTGTTCCGTGTAGTGTCCCGCGTGTACGAGCACTACGAGAGAAAGGACAAGAAGTGTCCAACGCACGAGGGTCCTTTCACATTCTTGTCGGGATGGGTGAGCAAGGTGATGTCCAGAGTGACCGAAGCGGAAACGACGGACGTGGCGGAGTTCCTCTCGGACACGGTGCATACCACCATGTGGTCAGTGCGATGCAAAATATCACATCGAAACAAGCCACGTGCATCGGCTGGCCGCGGATGTTCTTCGCTACAGGCTGGTCACTGCGGATAGTGTTGAACTCGTGGAAATAAAATAACACCTCTATTTATTTGTCTTTCTTTCTTGTCAGAACCGATAGAAAAGATAGGACCTCGCTATCGGTCCGGTCAGTCTGGTGTTGCCCGAGTTCACGATCGGTTTTTAGAATGAGCGATCACTTTGATGTGAACCTTTTCTCCAATGCCTCCAGTGAAATATTTCGCGACAATACTTTAAATAAGTTTAAGGCACAGTTATTCCAATCTATCCTATTAAATGAACCGTATGAGGTCGCCCTTGAGGACTGAATTTTCCATTTAGTATCAAGAATGTGACGAGGCCATCTAACGAGATCTATTTGGTCAGACCAACGGACGTTGGGCATGTGGAATCCAACAAAACGATTCGAATCCCTGTAAAACAAAACGCTCTCTCGTTGATGAAAAGTGTGTTGAGAGAATTGTTCTGTCCCAAAGCGACCCTCGATCGAAAAGAAAACTTTTATTCCGTAACCTTCCAAAGAAACAACTCTCTGCATATGTCGTCTCTCTTAGCCAAAAAATTTGGCTTTTCAGAAAAAAATATTTGGTATAGGTCAGACTATGGAAGGCCGTCCCGCAGAGGAATTGACGTGCGATAAAGAGATTGAGCTAGAGCTGACAAGGGTTAAACACGTAAGTCATGACACAGGACCGAACTCAGATCCTCGAGGGCTTAATTTCTACGAATCGCCAAATCACCTCATTGACGGGATAAACAGTGCATACCAATCTACACTCAAACTCCCTTCCTCAAAAATGCTGCTTCGTCATAGCCCTACATAGAACTCGTAGAATTGCAGTTGCATCACAATGGATATACGTTGATCAATCAGAACTTGTCACACATGCTCGGATTTTGTGAAAAGACCATGTATACCTCCTTTACCGTGGCAGACCGTGAAGTCATATTATATACAAATATTTGCATTTTTACGTATGGCGATATCATAGACGCAGAACACGTTGGTGACGTGAAAGCCCCACTGTTGAGAGTCGCACCTTTCGTGGCGACCAAGCGAAATGAGATGATACCGTATTCATTCAATTTCTTACAATATAAGAGGGTGATTGCAAAGGGAACACCATTTGTCTGGAGCTCGTTGGTGAGAAAGGAAGTTACATTACATTTCTACACGGATCCGGTCGTGTTGCAGCCACTGTGAATTTTAGAAAGTGCACGTAAAGTCTTCACCGTGCTGTGTGGACCATGTTTCCGGTTCCGGAAAGAAATATTTGCCGCATTTTCTGTCCGCGCGCCATTGTTCCAAGTGGGGGCGGTTTGCTGTCCGACATCTATCAAAGAATATCGTCGGTGTTCACCAAGCGAGTGGCTCCGTACCTCGGTCGAAAACCCGTGGCCACCGGCAGAGACGTAGCAGACCGCGTCAGGCAAGGTTCCTCACTTCGGGATACCCTCATAAATGTAATTGGCCAGACCTATCGAAACACGAGGGACGAGCTTCTGCAAAAGCTCTCCGGTGCAGGTCATTAAAGAAAGAAGTCCGAGAAACCTTCCTCAGTCTGCCCACGAGAGACGGAAGGTTCTAGACTTTTCTGATACCTACAGAATGTTGAGCGGGATTTTCACCCTCCACGCACGATCCTGTTTGTGTACAACCGGCGAACTAGAACTTTTTCGCTGCCGTCGACTTCGTTTGGCCTGGAAAAATCGGAATATCTTGAGTTCTTTCACGTCGCTAGCGCAACCTCCGACGTCTGTTTTGGAATTTCACGTCCCTTCTTTGGGTCCACACTTTTACGAATTGAAATGGAGTTTCCTCCACATTCAATCTAAAATCGTTGGAGCCAATGGCGATCCTACAAGCACAGTTGCACCCGACGGGACGGTTACGAACGATAAGGTGATTCCGGTTCAGGCCCTTGGAAGCTCCCTCTTTCAATTCCTACACGTTTTTCTGAATCAAACCCTTGTCAGCCAGTACAAAATTTAGGCCTAGTGTTCGTATCTTGATATTCTGCTTAACGCAAACCAGGTACGTAGAGATAATTTTTTTCTGCGATGCTCTACAACAAAACCCAGTCAATACATCAGAAAAGCTGGAAATTCCGGTGGATGCCAAGGGACTTGCCTCTCGCTTCAAGCGGACCGGGAGATCTACCATTTGCGATCTATTCTGTCAGATATGCAGTGACATTTCCCAGCAAGAAAAGCTCCTACTTAACGGCGTGGACATCCGCATTGTGCTGCGACAAAATACCGAAGATTTCAGAGTCTTGGCTGCTTCGGCGATTCAACAAAAGCACATTGCTCAGCTTCCTCGCATCGTTCTGTACATTCGACGAATCCAAGTGACCCCGACGGTGCTTGTCGGAATCGAAAGGCGACTGCAATCTACTTCCACATCATACCCATTGCGTGGAGTGGAGATCAAAACCAGAACCGTTTCTCCCGGTGTCTCACATATCGTTCTCGACGACCTCTATCCTCATCGGGTTCCCTCTAAGCTCGTCGTCACGTTCATAAAGACTGAATCATTTCAGAGAAAACTTCAACCTGAAAACGGCCGTACTGGACGTCGGTGGAATTCAGGAGACGGAAAATTTCGATTTTAATCAGGATCTTTAAAAGAAGGCCTATATGGGCCTCCGGCATCGACTCAATCGAAAAGACGTTCCGTTTTCTAAAGGTGCCTTCTCAAAAGACTCTTTTCTTCTCGACTACACTATGACTCCCGAAAGGGAAGAGCAGGGTTTATGTCCGCGATCCTCACAGCCAATGTGAGACTCTCTCTGACTTTCAAATATGACCTAAATAAGGTAGTCACGGTCCTGTTCATGTAAAAAAAAACCACGCGTTCTAGAAATTGACAAGGAGAGACGGGTCAGGGTCGCTAATTGAAGAAATGGAAGAACACGAATTTTATTTGATGTTTGCAGGGAATCAGTGTACACGTCCCTGGTTTCGCGGTACTTTTTCCTGCGACGAGATGAGCCAGGAGAGACCAACCTAGGGTCTTTGCGTGCTTAACACAGCATCAAGATCATCTTCCGGCGAACACTGGGTTCTTTTTTTGGTATATCCAAAAGACAATTCGATTCGTTATTTTGACAGTTTTGGTATGATTACAATACAACGCAATACACGGAGAATTTTATAACTTTATCGGAAACGTTTCCAGCTTCTATAACAACAAAGGTAATTCAAGGATTCAGATCAAGGACGTTTGCACATTACTGTCTATGCGTTGGCGCTTTCCTGTGTTACGGTGTACCACTCCGCGAATTCACTAAGACGTTCTCGCCAACCGATCATCGACGGAACGATCGTTGGATACCTCTGCTTTTGCGGAAACAATTTCCATCTCCCAAGCTGGAGCAATCCTGCTGCAGTGTTTTGTAAACTCTTTTCATCTGTCAAATAAAAAAAATAAAAAAAGGAAGGCTTGAATAGTTTTATTGCATGCATTCATACCTATTGAAAATGCTCTGCATAAACACAAACATGAATATACACTTTCAATATAACAAATTACAAGAATACACTGACGCAATGACACATTTACCGATACACACCCGCTTGGCTCGGAGGACGACATTTCCCCCAGTCAGGAAGCGTTGAAAGTCCGTTGTTTACGAAACATTGGAAACGAGACATGTCTAGACATGACAGACTCCACAATCACGAATTTGACACCATGCATTGTATCAGGTTTCTGTTGTTTCCGCTCTTCGCAGTTTACGAGCTGACGAATGGTTGCGTGTGTGAAGCGGGAATTCAACACCAGGGGTCGGTTGCTTCCGAGTTTATGGCTATGATAAGCCGGTGCGACCATGCTGGCGGGTCGTCGCATCGTGTATTTGTTTCTAAGGAAAGTGGTAAATCTATCCGGCGTATATAAAACGGGTAGATGCACTGCCTTTCACATTTTCAAACGGGTCGTAATGACGGTCGTTCTCGATAAATTCCAATTTAAGACGCCCGCGTCGGTGACAATGATTGTTTTTTTCGAAATCAAGCAGAAGCACGTATATTCGTTAATTGCTGCAATATAGAAAGGAAATGGTTGATAAGAAGTTGGACGTCATTTTCTACGTGTACGGTTACAAACAACTGTTTCTTAAAGATCACCTGAACATTGGGTTCACTAAGGACATACCACAAAATTTAGATCCCGAAATAAACTCGCTAAATATTTTCGGCGACTTTCTCTCGAATAGGAAAAAACTGAAGCAGATATGGCGAGAATTTCATAGGCACTGCTCACCACTATAACGCTTCCGTCATTTTAATTACTCAAAACAGGTTTCACCAAGATTCATACTTTCGAACAATCAGCTTAAATTCTACGGCTCTAATGATATTCCGATCGGCGAGGATTGTCGATCAACTGCAAGTACTATCTCGACAGCTTTTCGGAAGGAAAAGAGGGAATGTCCTTCCACGCATATGTTTGGACGCGTGTAAAACACCATTCAGTTACATCCTGATCGACCTGTCGCAAACTTGTCCCGATAATTTCCGCGTGAGAACAAGGATCTTGCCGGACAAGGGACCAGAAGTCGTCTACGACACGTCCGCATGAATCGTTTGAAGGGACATGCACGGTTTTTGCATCTCTTGTCCAAAGCTAAATCGTCTAGACAAAGAGAAGTCCTTCGTGACGTCAAGAAGGGACATCTAAACATCATTCGCGAAATTTGCTTAAACCTTTGCACAGGAAACGTTCCTCTCACGCCAATTATAGAAAGGAAGGCAAAGAGGCTTGTACCCCTCATAAGATTACAAGGAAACCGAAAACAAAGTAACGAGAATATAAAAAGAGTTTTGATACAGAAAGGAGGCTTTTAAATTTTGATCCTTCCATCTCTCTTGGATCTATTTTCTACACTCGGAGGAAGAGCTATCGCCAAAGCCATCGGAGTGTGAAAAAAAAAAAAATACCAGGTGGTACTCTTAAAAAGAAGAGCATATTTCTGACGTTTCAAGACAAGACGGGGAAGCGGATGACGTAAAATTGAAACAAAAAACATTCAGACGCTTCATAAACGTTCATGTCCGTACAATCCGGATATTAACAACGTCACTCAACACGAATTGATTCCCTTTACGAGAGAACAAACGTCGCAGACGAAAGATGCCACGGAAGATCGCGACATCGATGCAGTCATCAATATTTTGAGCAAAACCTATAGGGAGAAAGGTCGATCGCTTCTAAATTTGTTAAAACCGGCGATTTCATGGGATCCCCACACGTTAGAGATTATAACTGACGAGAAGCCTCTCCAAGAGTCAAATATCATCGATAAAGTTTCTTATCTAATATCGCGAGCGAAACAGATGCGAGTTCCTGTTCATTTTAAAATAGCCACGACGCTATTGGTCAGACAAAATCTACCAACGAGCATCGTAAACTGTGATCGCTTTAAAGGAAGAGCGGTCAAAGCAGGATCGACGAGTCGACCAGGACCGCGTCCCCTCCGAACATTTCTACCGAAGCGTTTCTCTGAGCATCATGAATCACCGCCATCGCCGCACTCATCGTCGCCCTTCGCTGTTGTTGCTGCAGGTGCCTGTGCTGCTCCTGCTCCACGGACATCTAAACGATTGGTCGAGAAGGCATGGAAGATATTTTAGACGAAGATTACTTCAACGACGAGCTTTTTTCCACATTTCCTTTCCGTCAAAAAAAAACAAGTTTCAGGGGCTCTTGTGGAGCATTTTGTAGGTCTGAAGCCGTGCTTGTAGGGTTAATATAACTTTCTACTACGAAAGTTGAAATGGGCTTGAGCATTTTTGCAGCAAGTTGAAGTGAAAGAGACGGGCACGCAGCCAGGATTTCATTTCGTGGGGAGGGGGGGGGGGGGCCCGAACCTTCCGGGCCACCCTCTCGCTACGTGCCTGGAAAGAGATAGGCATGTAGTTAGTTAGTGCTTTCGCTTCTCTTACCCTATTTATGTATGAGAAGGACTCGCTAATTTCCAGTTTTTGAACTTTTATCAACTCGTCCGAAACGTTCTCGCTCGCTTATAAGATTGATGCGCAAACAGCGGCATATTTTCCGCGGCGGAATACAGTGCTGTCGCTGTCGTACTCCAAGAGCACGAGTGCATGTTCAATCCGACACAAGGCATGGCACGACGGGGCGCCTGCGGTCGTCCGCTCATTAATGGCAGCACAAAGATTTTGGGAGAGGAGCATTTGCCCAAATGGAAAGACGAAAACTGCTGGCGATTCGAAACGCGTGTGATAATCTTATCATCCCGGCTTTGCACCACAAGCCTTGCGCCTGTGTTATATATGCTTTAGTATATTTTATTATAGAACGTTCATTTTTTATACATCTTGTGTTTTTTTGTCTTTTGCAGATTCGTTTACATTCCGAGCAGTTATCTTGTTTTGGTTTCTTTCCTTCTCATATTGCGCATCGTCAGATGCCTTAGTTCGCAAATAAACTGAAATAACTTTTAATTTCGTATGAACACATGAGACCATCAGACCCTCTTCTTAGCGCCGGATGGGGGCGTCCCTCAGACAATAGTGTTGTAACACAAACACAGCACACACATGACTACATGCATGTGTTATGGTTTGAACACATTGAATTGTCGCCCTATTTCGGCCCTCCTTGTGCACTTCATAAGTGCACAACCAAATTTATGGAAAAAAAGAACTCGCAGGAAGAACTTAAAATGTGATAATGCCTGACTGAATTTTCCGATTATCTTGAAGGAGAATGTGGAATAAGCATGGCAGCCAGTATAGTTAACAGCCATACCACTGCAGTATTGTCACCTAAAGCCAATGGATATCTCTGCTGCTGACGACGTCTTGCCTTCGGGAACGGTCATCAATCAACAACTCCTGCCACTCAGATATAACTGGAGAAAAAGCGGACAGCGGAAGACAAATTAAGCAGCGGTAAAAAGGGAAAGGTGAAGTGGTCGGGATAAATACTTAGCGCAACTGCGCTTAAGGTATAGCTCACGGCTTGAGACGGGGTTGTCAAAAGCCGCGATCATGTGTGGACGTTCTGACTTCGTTGACAACTGTGATTTATAAATCGCAGTGGTCAACGAATAAAGAAATAAGCAATCTTTAATTTATTATTTCTTTCGAGACACGCTTCGTCTTTGCATTAACCGTACGAAATGCCTTGCGCCTGTCGCTGGACTATTATACGTCAAGTTTAAAGGTTATGTCTCTACGACAGTTTTTCTCTTCGCCTCTGTCTAGTTGAAGATTTTCTTAAATTATTTTGAACTTTCGGTACGAAACCTTTAACTGCAAAAGTCGTTTTATTTTTTTAATTCAATTTTTACAACGTCGTTGTTGGACGTTGTTCGCTTGACTCTCCTGTTGACTTTTGGAGACAACCTTTTTTAGTTTTGGTAAGGCTGGGACTTATCAATTTAGAACACATTCTAAGTCCAGGTGACAAAACATGTTGTCGGGGCGAGTATGAGTCAACTACATGACGTACTCGACATGATTAATTGGCTCTAGCAAATTAACCCTTCAAGAGTAACATGAGGCATCGCGTGACAATGGACGAAAAAGTTCAAGGAGGGAATGCACTTTTTTTTCTGAGCATTTCCGAAATGTCATACCATTGTCGTGTTCTAAAGTCTTGAAAACCGCGTTGATTACGAGGGTGACTCGGGACGACTATAAAATTCAGGGAGATTGCCGAAAGCAACGTGCACTAAAAGGCTGCGATCAGGCGGAATGCCAGAGGACGTGGGTTTCGTTGTAGCCAGAGTGTCGAACCGGAACCGAACCGAACCGAAAACCGGAACAGAACCGTTATTTTTAGCCGAACCGGAACTGAACCGAACCGAAATCTTCGCCGCCATCTTGGAACTGAACCGGAACTGAACCGGAAAAAATATAACGGTAACCGGTTCAAAACGGTTCACGGTAATTTTTTTTATTACAAAATGAGTTGTTTGAGAAGTAAAAATTGGCAGCTGCATTTCTATGTAGTGATCAAATTGTCATAAATTGAATTGCAATGTATAAGAAATTGTGGGTTTTCGTGGCGCTTTTGTATGGGCACTACGATTAATCGTGTCACGTGGTCACGTGACGTCACGGTTTCAAGACATGCTGTCAAATAATGTCACGTCACGGGACCCCGTGGCGTAGTCGCACTACTCACCGCGTCAAGTCGACTTAAATTCAGAACGTCAATTTCCCCCTCTCTTCTGCAACGTTTCGCCTGCTTCTTCCTCCCCGGCCTTCTTTTCCTTCGCCCTACCTTCTTGACTTTCAACGGAATATAGATGTATTAGCGTTGTTGACACCGAGACGTCACATGCGATCACTAAAGCCCATTTATACAGAAAAGTAGCAACATCCTTTGAAGAATGCCGCATGCTACCTGGGGCCAAACCAGGCGGCCCTACAGTCGACGCGAGGGTGTAAAAAGCAAAACATAAAGATAAAAGGTGTGCGCGTCAGAGAAGGAGGGAGAAGGAATGCCTATGCTGTCGGAGTGCAGTGCATGCTATGAGCTCATGTCGCCAATCATATAACACCGATTGTGCAACGTCACGGCTTTCATTGTCTTTCTTTGAGCACATCCTTCAAGGCTGGTAGACAGTGACAGTGCGCTTTCGGGCTGTATGTATGTACTCGCGTGTCTTTCAACCTTTGACTGCGCTCTGACTCAAGTATGGGAAGGCCGTGTGCTATCTTGGTCCAAACCAGGCGGCGCTACAGTCCACGTGCGGGTGTTAAAAAGCAAAACATAAAGATAAAAGGTGTGGGCGTCAAAGGAGGAGGGAGATGTCGCTACCTTTTTTATTCAGGGGCATTAGCCGTCGCGACTTTTCGCAGCGAGTCGTGCGACACCATGACGTACCCGGTTGTCATGAGCCTGAGCCGAGTGCTCGGGCTCTTGACAATCAGCATCGCCAAACATTCGTGTTGGCTCGTGTTCGATCAAATATAAGAATAGCCGAACTCTAATAAAGCCTAAATCTCAACCCATCCTTTATTCTTTGCCAACCCCAGTGCAGGACTATGATGAACACTGGCGGTATACAATCAGCGTCAGATCACATTGCCGCCTGTTCTAATAGCGAGTTGAGGAGGGGAAAGCTGTTCCTTTCCTTTTTTTTTCTGCGCCTGCCATTGAGCAGAGAGGAAAACGAATGGGTGTTTTTGCAAGCTATCAACGTCAGGGATTACCTCTTAGTGATATTTACTGAAAGTGCGAAAACTCTTACGTGAACTATTTTACATGACCAACTTCATTGAGGCACTCAACCATGTTTTCGTTGTAGCTGAACTTTCTGAGAAAGTTGTCCACGAGAATAAAAGCATTGAAAAGACTAAATATGGCTTATTAATCTGACGATAATAAGAACTACAAGTGTGTATGGCAGGGATACCTGAAAGGAAAGATTCTAGTGGCTTTTGATGGACAGCCGAAAGTCGGCAGCCGCTGAAATTCTCGCAGTTTCGTTTAAACTTCACAGTTTTTGGATGCAAAATAAACGAAATGGAGAATTACTGCTAACAAATGATAGAAATATAATTGTCGAATTGGCACCCCCTAAACATAGGAGGGAGTCCCTCAGAAATAAAAAGTATTCTCTGGAGGAGCATCGTCAAATTAAAAAAAAAAGGGGGGGGGGGGTTAAAAACCTAATGTGTTGTAAAGGTTCTTCTCTCCGCATCTTCGGCACAGAGCAGACAACGTGATCCTGTAATACCCAATTCACACGGCAGCGTAAATGTACATTTAGCTTAGGTCCCTTAGCTGAAGGTACCTGAAGGCGTTCTTGATCACATGATAAATAAACGGAGCACTTTAAATTGATGTCGATTGCATTCCTGCTAAACCGCGAGAGGAGCATGTGATAAACAATTATTCCTCGAAATCGGTTTCACGCGCAGTTTTTGTAGTGTAATTGTGGGAGTTTGTTTAAAGATTGGGAGAAAACGAAGAAAAAATAAAGGTGAAGAACCGTGATGGTCGCCATTGCTTGGCTCATGTCTTTGCCGCCTTTCTGACCATTATTTACCATTTCAACAACTCTACATGCCAGTGACGCTATCGAAAGGAATGGGTGACGACAAGGATAAAAGATCCTGGGCGGGAGGGTTGGACGACTCATCTAGAACCTCGAACAAGAGCTCGCAGTGGTCCATCGCGTTCGGGTTCGTAGAAGACATTCTTTTCCACGTGCCGCCGCTGCTACCTGCTAGCCGGAGTATGCGTTCCTCGCTAATGTATTTTTCCATCGCATTTGTGTCCACAATCATTTCGTAATTCGCTACTTATATATATATTCAATTTGTTATAATGCATTAAACAAGATATATTTATGTATCTGTGATTTTTATTTGGAGTTTTTGGGTCCGAGGCTACTCCCTGTAGCTGTAAAGGGAGCTTGTCGAGCTCCGTTTAACACAGGACCTCCCTTAGCGAAAGGGACCTTTATGCGCCGTGTGATCACGTTCTCCAGCTCCCTTTACGACAGGTACCTGGGCTAAAGGTACCTTTACGCTGCCGTGTGATTTGGGTATGAAACCACTTTGTTTGCGAAATCACTCCTGCCAGAAAGCGCGTTTTCGGGGTGCCAGACGCTCGCGCCCTTCCTCACGACGCTGCAGCAAGCAAGAATAATTTTTGTTTCTGAATACATGGGTTGCACTGAGCGGGAACCTTCTGCAGCGTGCATCTTGCACCTCGGGATTTGATTTTCTCAGCAAAAAGAAATCTCTGACCACTCGCATATAGTGCGATGATGTCACGTGCAAACCATGTTAAACAGTTCAGTTTTCTGTTGAAATGTGATGTTCTCAACACAATACTCCGTTTCACTTTAAGTGTGAGCGTATCAGAAACTAAAAAAAGCGAGCTCCGGGCTTTCAGCGTCCAAGCACGCGCGCTCCTGCAGTGCAAGTGGTCGGGACCAAAGGCTCGTGCTTGTAGCATAGTAAAGTGGAGATTTGGGCCAGTTGGTTCATTGCAAACAAAAAGCGCCGAAAAAATACAGGGACACAGACGAAGGGAAACAGGACAAGGCGCACTCTCAACTGCAGTTTATTGAAACTTCACACGATATACAGCCACAAAAACCCGGTTTACCCTATCTGCTCAGCCCACGTTTCAAAAATTCAAACTCATTTGTAGATAAAGAGAGGGACGTGCCACTTATACATTTCTTCTCCCTGGTCCTAATTTTATATGCCTCGTGTAAGTCTCGCGACACTTTATCTTTGTACCTAGCCGAAATCTTAGTGTTTGTTTATAGCATAGGCTGCATCTGGACTTGAGGGGGCCATGCAAAGCGTTTCTGGCCATTTTTTTAATTTGCATTGCTTTCGCTCGAATTAATGGCTGGGACTCTAGCAACACATTAAACATAAAATAAACAAGAAATCTGGCGTATTTTGAACACAATAGCTGAAAGAGGTTGAGAATTTCGAGCGCATTTTCTTTTGTTGATGACGTTATTGGTCTGAGCCAATAGAGAACCCAAACGACAAGAGCGTGAAACAACCATGCGCGATCTTCCTAAGTGTTGGAAATTAACATCTAGTTACGAAGATGTGAGCGCCCCACCAATTTACGGGTGTTCCAAGCAAATATATGAGTGAGAGTCACGTGCTTGAAAGGATCAGAAGGGGTACCTTGCGCCTATTTAGCGAGTTCTACCTCTAGAATTCCATGTCATCATTATCCGACGTTCTAGACCAATGTCGTCACTGAACGCTCATATTTGACACTGATAGGCACGCCGTTCGAAGCAGCATTTGGTTTTCTTCGTCTCTTTGCAATGCCACTTTAAGCTGAAACAAACTATAGCAAAAGGAGATGTCCAAATTGTAAAGTTGTGCAGTATATATTGCAGTCTCGCGATGGTATGCTGCAGCCTCATAAAATGTTAGAGCGCGCATGACTGATAAAGCACGGAGTTGTAAAATCAGGCCACAAAACAAGGGCCCGTAAAATCAAATATCACTTTAGCCTCCCGAGACAGTATTCTGCGAAGTTTCGAGCTCGTGCAGTCCGATGTCCTAATGTGATTTAAATAATAAATATATTGTCTGTTCTTTGCGATATTTATGTATAATTAGGAACATCATTACACGCATCTCTACTAGATAAATACGCACCATAACCAACCAAGTCCTGAACAAAAAGAAGTCCGACGTTTCAAAACTGATTTTTTTTTTTTTCTTTTTATCAAGGGCGACTATTTGCACGTGGAGAGCAGCAGCTTCTTTTCTATCTACGGTGTGTCGTTTGCTTCACTCAATTTTCTTTCTTCAAGTGCCCTAGTCCGTTGACACACGCCGACGGTTAAGTGGCTGTCGACCTATTGAGCCCGACCTATTGAAACGTCGGGCCACTAAATGTTTAGGACTTGGTTTGTGAAGGTCTGTATTTCTCAACTTTTTGAACCAACCAGACGGAGTTCCGTCAAACGTGTTTACGTTTAAAACATGCATCCCTATATAGTTCTTTTTGCAGTAAGGCGTCGTGTATGGCATTATTTAGAAGAATTGAATTTATTATCTCTCTCTCTCTCTCTCTCTGCACATTCGTGCATTTGCCTTAGATCTATGACGTGAGCACACAGTTCGTTTTGGCATACACCGCGACCTGGTGTTTCACACTGCCAAACAGCGAACAAATAAGCACGTTCCGCAGACTCAACAGATGGCGTATTTTCGAGTATCGTCCTCCCTTGTCGGTCTGAAGCGGTTATGTAAACTTCAGACAGTTAAATTTATTGAAGACAATAACAAATATTTTCTTACTACCTGAAGACTTGACAACATAAATAAAGGGCCTATCACCATAAAGTTCTTTTCCGGCGATTTTTATCCTCGAGAGGCACGTGTATAAGTAATTTATGAAAAACTTATGCTTTTTTTTTCATTTTCAAGCTGATTTAAATAAATTGTGTTCTTGACGCATATCAAACTTCTCACAGATATCGAAGTCTGTTGCTTCTTTTATTTTATGAACAACAAATTTATGTGTCTGTGGACTGGATGAAAACAAAGTACATACACAGAGGCGCGTGGCCGAACTATGACGATTGCGCACGCAGACCGTCAGAAAGTGACCAATTAAGTAGCTGTAATGTCGAGTAGACTATGGAATACCACTTTGTTGTATTTAACCACAAATCACCAATTAGCATGGGTGATACTTATTTACAAATTGAATTGACCGGCATCTTGTCACGAACAAACATCAAACGCCAAGCTATGTGAAAAAGGTGCACTTCAATGCGCTCTATTTTAGGTCGTATCCGAACTGAATACGAAGGTCACTCTTTTCTGCATTATTATTCGCCTGCATCACGGCGCTGAGTGTAAACAATATTGGTCAGGAAAGCAAGCGTTGTGCTAGCCGCTCAGAGTTTCTATAAAAGGTAGACTGAAAGGGTTTGTCCTAAAACTTTCCTGACATTTTGAAAATATTATTGCTATAAGCTCAGTTGCATCGTCTTCATATATATTGTGAAACGTATTTTATAATCTCGATTTCGGAATATATATGGCGAGAACGTGCTCATCTCATGATTGTATGCACTAATTAATTTCTAAGTACAAGAGCACAGCAGGACTCGACTTTTAATATTGCGAAGCAAAGGTTTACTAATCACGCGCATTTTAGACGACCCACCAGACTGATAACCTTTAGATTCAGGTAAAATATCTGCGACTGAGGTAAAAAGAAATGGATGTTGAGTCATATATGTTAATCTAGCTTTTCGTTTACTGTTTTATCGAAATTCAACAACGCAATTTATTTTTGGTACCTGAAAAAAAAAAGTTGATTCAACAAATGATAAAAAGCTATATAGTTACTCGCTTCACTCTTGAAAAAGTGCCTATTGCCAAAGGAATGCGGAAAAAATATTCTCAGTTTAGCGGTTCAAACCGGTTCGAACCGGTTCAAACCGGTTCGAACCGTTATTTTTCGTTCCCCGGAACTGAACCGGAGCTGAACCGAAATCCGTGAACCCGAACCGAAACCGAACCGATAAAAATTTCGGTTCGACACTCTGGTTGTAGCATTGATGCTGGCTGCTGTCCTGGCAGGTAAGTGTGAAAATGCCTGAGGTTTTAGATAATAAACGCCATGAACCAAGTTGCTTGGCTCTGCGATGAAATACCTAGATTATGTCTAAACACGCAAGGCTCTCCGGCGATAGTTTGCTAGAAACTGACCTGCCTCAAATATGGTTTAACATATTAACAGGCACATATGAACCTAGTAACCAAAATTACAAGTTGCAATGATTTTTTTCCTTCGCACAGCCATTGATGTTTAAATTTGGTCTGAGAGTGTGAGGTGCACTGCCGAACACACTAGAAACCTGACGCCAATTGTTTCATATGGTCAGTACAGTTTTTTTTGCGACAGATTAGAAGGATTTAATGGTGTGAAATGAATGTTGGGTAAACCCACGCAAGCGAAAACAAAACGAAAGGAGGAAAGAAACGCCCAAAACGACTCTAACTTTTTAGACTGCCTAATGGTGTATTAGAAGTGGGCAGTTTGTCGTCCACGCCGAAAAGCAACGGAGGGAGGAGTTGGGCGCAGCGATGACGGCCCGTAAGGACGGCAGGGGGCGCTGCGAGTAAAGGCGTGCTCCTTCCCGCTTGGATTGTCGTGTTGTCGTACTGTTTGTGTCCACGTGGTTCCCATCGTCGCATTGTTTTGCTGCAGTTTTTGTTTGTATGATATAATGAACTTGATCGCGATCGGTGCCGGTCAATGGCCTCTAGACAACGCGCACAATGACGGAGAGACGGCGGGACAAGAGAGACCAGACGTGTTTTGTGTCGAGGTGCAACAGTGGCTACCGGTCCTTCAAAGAAGCCCGTTCCCTTTTCCGTGCCCCTCTCGAGTCCGATCGGCGTGAGGTGTGGTCCCGCAACATTAAAAGTAGTGGCAGAAAGACTTTGCTTCATGTAATGCAGGCTCCATCACAAGCATCAGGTGCGAGTTCCCCCACCCAGCTAACAACAATCGTGCTCTACATTTTTTTTTACTTTTTGCATTTAGTAAAGAATTTGCTGAATTGGTCTTTAGACACTAGCTTCTACACATCGAAGAGCAAAGTACATCTTTTTCTAAACGGCTTTGAAAAGATTAGGGTTGGCCCAAGCACTCCGTTTCTTCAGTGAGGAGGTGCTAAGAGGTCTCTTTTTTAGCAAGGAAATGGAAAGGTCTTGTGGCCCAGCGCAAGAGACTGCAGTCATTTATCCTGAAGATGTCGAAACTCATCAAGATCATGACCTCACGCTGCAGGTGAATGTAGAGGTTACAGAGCGCCATAGGCGCCGAGTAACGGCGGGGGGCTCCGAGGCTACATAAGCTGGCCCCGAAGGAGTGCCAGGGGCTCTCGTCGGCGGAGGCCCCGGCTCTACGGGAGCTCGGTTTTTCTTTGTGGGCCTCCGACTTCCCGTGAATCTGTCTAATGCGGCAGCGCGGGAAACCGACCGGGTGATACTGGCAAATGAGCCAGCGCCCAGACTTTTCCTATTTAAGAGCGAAGCGTGTTGGCATTTCAGTCAATAAACACGTCTTTATCCGGACCCAAAGAACCTTCTGTGTTTCTAGTGGTACCTCTCCAAAGGGAAATCCCACATTTGGCGCCCAACGTGGGGCTCGAACCCACGACCCCGAGATTAAGAGTCTCGTGCTCTACCGACTGAGCTAGCCGGGCCAGTGCGATGCACGTGACTTACGGCAGAAAAGACACCTTGTCTCTGCTTTTTTATCTCTGGGGCCTTTTGCACCCAGAGATTGGTCGAGTGTCCTCAGTTGGACGGCTCCACCTTGCTCGGAAGTTCCGAAGCTTCTCTCTTGGGGAACGAAACGGGAGAGGGGCGAGCGCGGGCTGCATTCCGGTGCCCGGCGGTTCCTGGGTCATGGTTCCACACCGAGGTGGCATCGACGCCAGGGAGTGTCATCGTCGCTGTCACCGCAGCGTCACCGGCCTGCCAGTCCCCCTTCCTGATCCCCAGAAGATCCGGCTCCTCGGCTGCTGACCAAGATGGCGGCAGCCACACCTCCCAGTGCCTCGACTCGTCTCCAGGCCAGCAACACGTGACATCCAGTCGCGGACACAAGCGCTGTGGACCCGTGCCGACAAGCAGCTCGCATCCTGTCACGGACCCGGTGACAGTGCCCGTGCCACGTGGTGCGTCCCCAAGAGAGACGCCCAACCACCGTACTTTCCGTGTTCTTCGAACACTTTGTCACCGTGGACGACCAGGCCGTCCTTCCTGCCCAAGCCCAGGCCACTATGCGGACCGTTCAACGCTGCTCCCGGTAAGCCTGCCAGGAAGCGTGGGCTGCAGAGTTCGACAGCACCTGGGGTCCACTTGCAAGCAGCGAGCTAGCGTTTTTCAGCATGTACCGCGCTGATCGTTTTTTTATTTCTTTGTATTTTCTTTGCGGCATTCTCTTTTCGCTCTAGCTCTTTTTTGTTTTGTTTTGATTTTGTTTTTGAGAGTCGGTAGGCCATTTTATTTTTTAGGCCTACCTTAGCCTTGAGAAGGGGGAGTGTGGGAACCTTGGGGTTCCCTAATCCCTATCTAGGTCTAGCTTCGAGCAGGCTGTGGGAGTCGTCGTCACCAATGGCGGCGGCATCCCGGATACAAGGAACCGAGGCCGAATTCCCCGAAGGGGCCGGTTCTCCCTTGCCCATTTTGGGTGAACGCGCCTTCGGCACACCCTTGAGAGTTATAATGGACGCGACTGCTAGCGGCTTCCCCGGGCGCGTCCATTCTCCGAGGCTACATAAGCTGGCCCCGAAGGAGTGCCAGGGGCTCTCGTCGGCGGAGGCCCTGGCTCTACGGAGCTCGGTTTTTCTTTGTGGGCCTCCGACTTCCCGTGAATCTGTCTAATGCGGCAGCGCGGGAAACCGACCGGGTGATACTGGCAAATGAGCCAGCGCCCAGACTTTTCTTATTTAAGAGCGAAGCGTGTTGGCATTTCAGTCAATAAACACGTCTTTATCCGGACCCAAAGAACCTTCTGTGTTTCTAAGTGGTACCCCCCCCCAAAGGGAAATCCCACAACACGTGCACCTATTTTCCAACCATGAAGAGTTACTACACTTCACTCTTACGCGCTTTTTAAAACTATTTACGAACATAGACCTTTGATCAGAGCTGTTTCTTGCTACCACCGCTAGGGGATTCTTTTCGGCTTCTGGTTGGTCAAGAGAGCATGCCAAGCCCCTTTTCGAGTCTGACGCACGCCCTGGCTCTGCCCGCGCCTCCCATTGACCAAACTCTCTACATATACGGCTCTGGTGGCGCGTGGCCGCACGTAGCGCGTGGCTTTCATAATGAGCACGGCTTCTTGTGAGAGCCACGCGAAACTGCTCAACCTCGGCCAGTGTAGCTATCGCTACAATAAAAGCTTTCACCGCTTTATAAAAATCTGTACACCATGAAAAGATGATTTGTATGTACATGCGATGTGGTACCGCCAAGGTTTCACCATCCAGGCATGAAAAATGTAATGAACGTAACTGACGAGAGCTTCTACATATTCGCATTAAATCGTTCGTTGTGATCTTAGTTGGCAATGACACGAAATGCACCTAATTCTAGGTGCCGTGTAAACGTTTCGCTGATATTCTATATGCAGTATAGCCTGGCACAAAGTAAGCTTATTTTAGACGTCAAACTTCTTCACAACAGTCAGAACCTCCGATGAGTCCCCAACTGTAACGGGTTAAATGTTTAAAGTAGGTGTCGTAAGTAACCTCATTTGTTTTAGAGCTGCAAAATGTCGCCATGCTGCTTTTAAGACAGACGTGACCGATAACCCGTCTTGTGATAATGTACTTAAAGTTTAGCAATTAAAATTACATTTAATTACTACTGCCAGTGTTTTAATTATTTCCAATTAAGGTAATCATAATTACAACGCGTTTGCACTAGTTAATGTTTAGTTTAAAATGCTGATTTGTCAGCATCTAAGTGTGATGTCGCCAACTTGTATATTCAATTTATATTGTTCCAAACTATCCGTACCAAACTTGAGTTTAATTCTGCCGTACCAAACTCTCATACAATCCAAGCAACGATGAAAATTCACGTACTCGTTTATTCCATTGTTTAGGACTGCTAAGTTTGCCGCACTGTGAATTATGATTATGCGAAACTTCCCCGACGATGTGGTCTTCCTGCTCTAGGATCGACAAGGCTTGAGCGCGATCTTGTTTGATTGGCATACGTACATACTTGCATATTGTCACAAATGACAATTGATGAGGCGATAATAACTGAAGAAACTAAACGTTTAATGGGGCGAACTTGTGCCCAAAACAGAAGGAAACAGAAGATAACAACAGTAGAGCGTCGCGGGCGTCGATGGCGGCGTAACAGCGCAGGATCGTACCGCTGGGGCGAGACTGACTCGGGCTTGCCACGCGGAGCCCCTTTTGTACACGCGTGGGCTTCTGGAACAATCCGCGTACAAGTTTCGGCGTGTAGAACATTCTAACCTCGAATTAGCAACACAGCTCTCGAATTTACCAGAACATCACATTAGAGTCCACAAAAATGCGTACCCGCGGCCAGGAATCGAACCCTGGCTTTCTGCGTGGAAGGAAAGAGCGATAACCGTTAGGCCACGGCCACGCTGCCTACTTGGCCAGCTGCGCGCGCGGCAATATAATCCGATTGACTCTGAAAACTTCGTCAGCTACCGCTTCTAGGTGTCGCGAGTAATATTGATGGCTAGTCCCACTTTGTCAGTTTGAAAAATAAACTTATCCAGCCCTTTAACTGGATACAACATTTTATACAACCTAGTAGAACCAGTATCGACATCTCCAACTCAGACGTTCAGAGGCTTAGGTTCTCCCTGTCTAATATTTAAATATTTATGCTGTACCCTAAGCAAAATATTTTCTGCAAGTTTTATACTAGTTTTTTAATATTATTATTTACATCCTTAATTTTAATTTACTTATATTTGCAACTACCTTTGCTAAACACACCATTTCAGCTAGTTTCATAACCCACATATAATATTGTAAACGAAAGCATTGAACGGTCATCGTAATTTTCAAATGTGTTTTCTGTGCAACATCATCCAGGAAATTTCACTCTTCATAAGCACAAAAAAACATGATTGATGATGATAATAATTTTATATGGTCACAAGTTTAATTTGCTATTTCGATGGTGGCACTAGGAAACCTCTTGCTAAATTTGTAAGCGGATGGAAAATATGGTGCATTGAAAATGAAATAGAGAATAATTTTTTGGGGCAAGCAAGTGTTTGCGAAGTAATTACAAAATTTATTCCATCGTTTAAAACATTCCTTGCAGATGAATGGCAAGGACCTAGGAAAGAATTTGTATCAAGACCGAAACCACACCTCTGTTGTGTTTGTTGATGAAGAAAATGGAACTGTGCAAGTGGTATGATTTACTTCTCTTTTTATGGAGGACATCTAAGCTTGTTAAAATATATTGTTGCACACAAGTCTTTTCTAATGTTTGGCTTACGCCCAATCTTTTCGTAGAGAGGAACCCTCGACAACAAATTCTCAATCGAGCCAATCGCGTCGAGTCGCCGGTCAGAAGATGATCTCGTTGCTCACAGATTATTAGATCTTGATGACATCGATAATCCACTTGGCGACGACTCTGGTAAGACTCAAATCTTTAAAACAAACTATTAGGAAAGCTTTACTTTAAAATGAGTGTAAACATATTTAGTGCCGAGTAATTATTTTAATGCAGAGTAAGTAAAATGAGAATATTTGCAGCAAATTTGGTTGATACTACGGATGAATCAACGAATAATCTACCGCTCAATTATCGTCTCTGGTCCAAATTTCTCGCAGCCTTAGTTTTTGTGACATCTCTATGGAATCGTTGCGTAAAACATTATGGTGGAAAAAAATATAATGTGTTACTTTTGCGCTGCAGGGCAATTTTTCGTCAGGCGGCATTTTTATGACAATCCTCAAACCTGAGCACTTCAGAAAAGTACAATCGATCAGTGATGTTTGTGACATCACTACAAACATTATTCTGAAAACAATCCGACCACGATTCATTTGCCAATTAGGTTTTCTGGGCACTCAGTTCCTATTTCTCGGGAGCTCACAATCTCAAAGGAAATTCAAAATATGATCACCCAGCATTGTGGAAATTGACTTTTACTTAAACTCAAGAAGCACTACGTGAACCTTCCACACGAACAAGACAGTATTCAACAATATTATTTGTTTATTTTATTACAAATTTAAGGTATTATAATATCAACAATATGATAATAAATTATCGTGTGGTGCCATGCCTTTTCACACAGTTCAAGATCTAATCCTCCCAGCACAGGATCTTGGCCTGCCCACCCCTGAAGGCAAGCGACATTATACATATTTATTTATTTATTTTAATACCTTCAAGACCCAGAGGGTGTTACAGAAGGGATAGAGATGCAGTTAAAAGTAATCTAATGTAAATTCACAAAACGTTCAACAAAAAAAACAAATATTGTTTATCATGAATACTTTAACACGAGACTGGGACACAAAGAAAACAAGTTTTCAGATGCAAAAAAAAACCGTCAAGGACAGACAAGTTTTTAAATAGATACGCGTCTGTCACTGCTTCTTGTCTAATTCCGAAAACAAGTCGACCACGATTCGTTTGTCAATTTGCCTTTCCAAGCACTCGGTTCCCATTTCTTGGAAGCTTTCAATTCCAGCAGGAAATTCTATGACTTTCACTTAAGCCCCAAAAACATTGCTTAATTTTTTTGTGTAAAGAAAAAAAACAAGGAAAGACACATCTCTCACTAGAGACGCCTCTGTCACCGTTTCCATGGTACCACTGAAAACATTTCCCTCCTTCCGCCCCAGTCACGGGTTAGAGTCACCATGAGAAACTGCCAGCATCTCGCCTGCGCATTGACTGTGTGTTCGTCAGCGAATGTAGGTTTACGTAATCTTTCTGTTTCACTCCAAGTTCGACCGCATCCGACGATATGTGTTTCGATGAAGGACCAATCAAGCAGTGTCAGAAGTGCATCGCCTTTGCGCTTGTCGTCTTTATGGATTGGCTATCGTCGGCTAAACAAATCGCGCACAGCGAATGCGCCCTGATCCCGAACTTCATTTTGTGCGCGATTGGTTTAGCCGGTGATAGCCAATCCACAAAGTACGACGAGTGCCGTTGACGATGCACTTTTGCTGCTGCCTGATTGGCTGCACGGGATCGTGGCATCGATTGCGCTCGGACTTAAAGGGAAACGGAGCATAGGAGAGAAAGTGATCTTAAATGGCGACTTTGAAAACGTGACTGTACAGGTCACTATCGCGATTCAGGTCGGCAGGTGGTTCCATTCAGCGCTCGTCTTTGGTACAAATAAATGAGAAAAATAAAAATCATGTTAGCGATTAAATAAGCGACATCTACTTTATGAAGTTGGTCTGTATGAGAGAAGTATGGACATCTGTAGGAAAGAAGCTAACTTTTTAGTGATTGATCATAATGGTACATTTTGAGAAATAGAGAGCTTGTCCCGATACTCTTCTGTAAAGGACAAGGTGGAAAAATTTAAGTTAGACCTCATTGATGGTACGCTCAATAGACGAGAGCGGTTAGAGAAATGAAACGCGTGTCGCTGCTTTGAACTGATGCTAGGTTATTAGTAGGAAATTCGAGGCTGGGTCTCACACTGAAGAAGCATATTCAAGTTCAGAATAGACGAGAGTTTTCTAGGGCAGAAGTTTTAAAGTTAAAGGTGCCACGAGGCAGTTACGTGGTAAACACCCAGCCATGCGACTAAACTTGTTAATAAGATAATTGACGTGTGTTTGTCAGTTCAGGTCAGATATTACATTGATGCCTACTCACGTATAGGATGCTATTCCTCTAGAGCAGAACCTGCCATGGGGTAGGTGCATCTCCTACTACTGACAGAATGGCGCGAAATCCGCATTACTTGACACATATTAGTCTTATTAAGACACGCTTTTAATGTATTACGTTAATTGTGATCTTAAGACAGTCTAACTTCATCGTGATTAGTACTTCGAGCGGGATGGCGTAATGACAGATTGGCATGAAAATTATTCGAACGTTACGGTTGTTTAGTGTTTTTTTTCTCTTTTTCAGTGACTGGAAGAGAACTTAAAAACTTACCGGAAGAATTTCTCGTAGAAGTCAGACTATTTTCAGACCCTTCTCACGGCCCAAACAAAACAATGGATGATTTGATCAAGTATTTTGGCATTATAATGAGTCAGGTATGACAAATTGGCGTTATATAGTTGTCTACATATCTTAAATGTGACATGTAAAGGTTCGAAACACGTTGGGCTCTACGTGCTGTTAATTTGAGAGAAGGCACAAAAACTTGTGCAATCTTTTAAATGTGAGAATTGAATACAAAACATTCAACGTAAAATGCATTTCCGGCATTTCGGAAATATGCTACGCTCATAAACGAGGAAAAAAGAAAGAAAAACATCGTGGCGATTATGAAGTTTTGCTAATTTTAGCGAGGAGTGAGCTCAATCTCATCTGCTAAATTAATCGAAGCAGAGTGCGATGCAGTGAAAATGAACGCTTACACATCAATCTCATTAGCTGGTGTAAGCGATCGTGTCATCATAGCGAAAAGTAATGGCGTTTTCGTCATGATATCTCCTTTTTTAAAAGCCCCACCAAGGAACATTGGTGTCGTAGAGAAATAGCAATAAATAATCAAACTCCTCGATGGTTAGCTTATTTTTGGAGCGTACGATGATGTGAGCCAGGAAAAACTCTGGGGTCAGCTGAAGGAGTATAATTTTTAGATGAAAATTTGGTTAGGTTCCTTCAGCAAGTGAACACAGAAAATAAGGTGCTCATGGCAGATAACCAGGATGCATTAGAGGAACTAGCCCGATTATGTGGAGAGGAAGGGGGCTAACATTGGGCGATGGGTTCAACTAGTGGCAAATGTGGAGTAATGGTGTTTATGCGACGAAGAGAGGGAACCCCTGAGGATTTGCATCACATTCAAATAGACCGAGTAGAAAAATACAAATATCTAGGTCAGTCTCAAGCTCAGTGAGGGAAGGGAAATATCTAGAGGAATATTAGAATATAATTAGAGAAGGGGAAGATAATTAATCTAATATGAAGATCAAGGCCCTATGTAGCTATAAATAGATATGAAGTTAGGTCAGGGGTATATGGAAAGGAATGATGGTACCAGGACTGTCTTTGTGGCAACGCAGTACTGTGCATGCACAATCAGAGTTTCAACCAGGATTAGAAGACTTGACAAAGAAGCGTAGGAAGATTGCACTAGGAGCACAAGGAAAAAAACACCACATAAGGGAGTACAGGGGACATGGAATGGTCGTCTTTTGAGAGCAGGGAGGCAATTAGAAAGTTGAAATTTAAACAAAAGGTGGACCGGAATTAATGATACGCGGTGGGGTGCACGGGAGGTATTCAAGTATTTATGCATGACAAAGTTTAAACAAAAAAATGGACAAACCGAACCTCAATGCTGGCATTTAAACAATCCTACCCACTGGTGATGGGGCTGAACAGACTACTTACCAGTGAAAAAGGTGGTGACAGTGACAGAGAGGAAAACGTGGAGGGAGAACAGCAGGGAGAAATCAGCTGTAACAGGGTACATAGGTCGCGATATGCAGCGATATAAGAAAGGGATAACGTGCTTGACAGCTCACCGGGAAGTTTTCTGCTGTTCGAGGCGAGAACGGGGAGTTTTGAGGACGAGGAAATATAGGGCTAAATTTCAGGAGATAGACCCATCATGTGCTGCCTGCCATAATGAGAGTGAGACACTGGAGCACTTGGTTTTAACTGCACGGGGCTTCCGTCCTGCGTTCCTGAAGGGGTAACCGATTTGCCGGGCCGTGGGTTTTACACGGCGACGATGGAAGGACGGAAGAGGAAAGGATTACAGTGACAAAGAGGCGATTAGAAGATTGGTGGAAATTATCTAGGGAAAATTGAATGATGCACAACTAACTAGCACAGCTGGGACAGGCGGGACAGAGGAAAATTCGGGACTCCCTCCCGCGTGGCTCCGGCCCAGGTCTCAACCCTGTCTCACCAGTGGGTCCGGTGCCGGGGTAACGCCGACAAGGTTTGACCAGAGAGAAAATTGGCGACCCCTCGCCGGGGGAAGAGGCAGGGGGGAAGTTTTTAGTTTTTTTTGCCGGATCCCCCGAAGGTCATCCTGGGGATATCGCACACTGCCTGGTGATAGTCAGGGCGAAAAATTGGTCTTAGAAAGGCGAAAGGAATCATTTAAAGTTTTTTTGCTTGCTTTTTTAGACTTCGGCTAAGTGAGGCAAAGCTCCCGCCCGTTACAAAGGTATAGCCATTAACATCCATCCATCCATCCATTGGGCACGAAGCGGGTTTTTTGACCCGAGTCTTCGCCGAACGCGGACGCATCTCTCGTGTCCAATAGGTGTTCCGAGAATGTTCCCAAACAATGGCGGAATCAGATAATTGGCCCAGTAACTCGGGCGCGCTCGTTTCGAAAGGGGTTTATTGGCATTATGAGTTCCGCTACCCACACGAATTACACCCGAGGTTTACCAACCCGAAAACGTATTCGACGTAAGACGGTTTTGTCAGTAGGACTATAGTACTGCTCGACTACTTTGTTTACAATAATCTGGGAATGGTTCGACGATGCTTTCAGCGGATACTGACAGGGTATTTACGTCACCAGGTTTTTGTTTGCATTGCTATTAGAGCCCAACTACCCAGAACAGAATATGCAGCTCAAAATTCGGTTTCTTTTCCGCCCGAAAACCGCCGACCGAGAACTGGCCGGTTTGAGTCGCACTCACTCTCTTCTCGTGGTCACGGTGTTTTATTTATTTATTTATTTTTTTTTATTTATTTATAAATACTCGCGACCCCTTCGAGGTCTTTGCAGGAGAGGAAACAGATACAATTTGAACACATACTGGACGGAAGAAAGTCCAGATACAATTACATACAGATACAGATACAATTTGAACACATACTGGACGGAAGAAAGTCCAGGCAAACACAGGAAAACTTCCATGACGCAGCATGGAAAGGGGCAAATCAACAATAACAAAATAAAGAAAGCAAGAGGAGCCAGACAGAAGCAACTTCCGTTCACGTTAACAATAGGATAACAAAAACAGTCAAACTGAAATAAGTTAATTGTTAAAAAATAATCTAAGACAGTTTTCAAACGACTTGGGTTCTATTGATTTTACAATCTCCTCAGGCAAGTGGTTCCATTCTTCTATGGTACGGGGGAAAAACGACTTCTGGTACTGCAATGTTTTGCACCAGTACGGTTTAAAAACAATATCGTGCGACAACCTGGCAGAATGAGAGGGTTGTGCATCAAATATCTGGTCGAATCAATATTAAAGCAACCTTTACTCATCATAAAAATAAACTTTAGTCTAATTATTCTCCGCCTCTCATCTAGGGGTTCCAATTTAAGATCATCGATCATTGCTGAAACCGAATCGGTGCGTCTATAACGGCTCATGATATAACGTGCAGCACTCCTTTGAACTTTTTCCAGTCTTTCTATGTATTTCTTGTGGTACGGATCCCAGATGACACAGCCGTACTCAAGTATGGGTCGTATAAGAGCTTTGTATGCTACTAATTTGGCTTCAACCGTTGCATATTTAAAATTTCGTCTAAGAAATCCCAGTTTACGCTGTGCCGCAGAGCAAATTTTATCAATGTGATCATTCCATTTCATGTGTGTTTCGAAAATCAGACCCAAATACTTTAAAGAGGAAACTTGTTTTAGGGGGCGAGCCCCACAGTGTACGTAAATGGCCGCTCGGATTTTTTATTTGTTATTCTAAGCAATACACTTTTTTCACTGTTTATTTTCATATCCCAATGATCGCACCACTCGACAATTTTCGCTAATGATGCACTCAATCGAAACTGATCTGCTTGCTCCCGGACCCTTGTGTAAATTAAACAATCATCCGCGAAAAGCCTCACTGTTACATTAGCGTCAAGGTCATCAACGAGGTCATTTATAGACACTCAGGAGAAAAGAATTGGGCCCCACACCGACCCCTGTGGAACCCCCGAGTCAACGCTTAAGGGGTACTCCGCCGTTTCCTTCATAGTCCCTCGATTTGCCTACAAACTTGCTAAACACACCAACAGACGTCGCTGAAATAGTAACCCCAAATGTTTGGACGCTAAATAATTTCTTTTGCATGAAGTTACAGAATTACAATTCTGGTCCTCACCGTGTTTTTCAACAGTGAAAAGCTCTACTGGCAGCATTGAAAAAGTGACGTCATGGCTGGGTAGGGGTGCACTTTTTTGGGCTGCAAACTTTGTTTCTAACTGATTACAAACGGTTTTATGGTGTCAAATGAATGGTGGAAGGTCGCTCCAGCTCCCGTGACAGCAGCAGGAAGCAAATGCTCGGCATACCGTTGTTCATTCTAGACTCGGCCCGCTCGAACCGCGCAAGCCTGCCCTCCCGTGACGTCACGGCAATCGAAAAGCGCGGGTATATTCGTACCTCGGTTTTGGCGTCATTTCCATTGGCCGATTTCACAGTAACTATTCTGAATTTCGCGATACTAAATAGCATACTGGAAAGAGTAAAGGACGGCGATTTCGAAAATATAGTTAGTTGGGGTTGCTCAGAAAATCGCCGGAGTTCCCCTTAAGTCGTCGTGATGTTGTTAATTTCAACATATTGCGTTCTTTAGCGAAAGATACGCTTTTATCCACTGAAGCAGGGTGTAATCTTACCTGCACTTTTCAAGCTTTGCTAAAAGTTTCGAATGGTTAACTCTATCAAATGCTTTGGATAGGGTCTAAAAATATAGCATCCGTTTGATCGCCGTTATTTAGATTTGAAACAAAATCATGTACGCACTCACACAGCTGAGTTGTCGTAGACAACTTCCGCCTAAACCCGTGTTGATTTTTGAACAGAATATTAGCATTTTCTAAAAAATGTTCAAACGCTGCGATAAAATATGCTCTAATACCAGTTTACAGCTGGTGCAGGTCAGAGAAATTGGTCTGTAGTTATTCACGCTAAGCCTGTCGCCAGCTTTGTAAATTGGCAATGCAACCTTTGCACGACGCCAGTCATTGGGAATTTCATGTTGAAGTAGAGATGCAGAATATATAACAGTTAGAAACTTTGAGGTCCACTCAGCATATCGTTTCAAAACGTCTAAGGTTTAGACAATAACCACCAAATCTCTAATCAAAATCGTAGGTCATCAAAGGCACGCACACAATAATAAAATATAAAAGAAATATGATACCCATTTTTTTTGTGGCTTCTAAAAGCTGCAAACGCGCTGTTTGGGCGGAAAAAAGTATCACGGCCACGTGACTTCCGCCACCTCTCTCCTCTATAAGCTCTTTCTTCTCCCCAGTCGAATTTCGGTTCCGCTTATGTTTTTTTTTTACTTTATTAAAAATATACTTGACGTTGTAGCGAAATATAGATTAGATAGCCTTCTGACACCATAATAAATCACCTGGCAAAAAAGTTAAAAAAAAGTTTTAGGAGTTTTAGTGTTTTTATAAGTTAAAAAAAATAGATCACGACATATGTAGTTCGAAGTTTGGGTACACAACATGGCGGCCTGGGGTGAGCAGTGTGCGGTCATAATCGTCCAGCCAGGGTTCTATTGCGAATCTACCAGTCCCCAAAAGAGCTCTGATTCAAACCAGCGTTAAATATTAAAGATGAGCTCCCATTTTTATAGATTGAGGTACATGAGAACACATTTAGTCGCATAAGTCCATTTTTGCATTTATGTCTTCGTTGCGTATGGATGTTTGTTTTTCTTCTTGCGAAAATTTTACAGTGTGGTTTCATAAGAATTAAAATCTGAATCGAAGAATCAGGACACGTTTCGAAGCTGGAAGGCCTGTCGTCAATCCAGCTAAAGAACTAAATAACTTTAGCTGGTCTGACGAAGGAGCTCTTGGGTTACGAAACGCATCTTCATTTCACGATCGCCACAAAAAATCCTAACCACCCGAGGGAAATGTTGTTTTATCTTATTACTCGGAAGTGCTCGTTTAAGTGAAAATATTGAATAAATACACGAAGAATTGATGCAGCCTTTGGGGGCGGGGAGCGTCCAAAACGTCCAGATCTTTTCTCGGTCAGGTATTGCCCACCGGTGACGTTACTGCCACTGGGGTTAGTATCGAAATTGGGCTTAATATTCCTACTTTTCTTAGGTGAACCAGATGTACAGCCAACTGACCAAGCCTAAAATACAGTTCATCGTCCTGAGCATTACGAAACTCACGGTACGTTGCGTTACAACATTCTGGCTTCGCACTAATAACTGCCAACTACGCGTCTTCGACTTGTTTGTTTAGCATCACATCCCGCCCACGCATGAAAAGCGGTCCGAATTGGCGAAATGACGTCACCGAAGCCGGCCTGTCACGTTGCCGGATGTCGCGATCATGGCGGTTGGTGCTAGAAGTGGCGGCAAAAGTACGAGTGACCGCGGATTGTCGGCTGTCGTCGAGGTGTCCCAACTCCTGGGTGCCGAAGCTTCCGTCGTGTGTCACGCCAGAGAGGCAACTTGCAGATGGAACAAGCGTCTGTCACAATGCACGACCGCTTCTGTGACACCGCTAGGGTTGCTGCCGGCAACAACGTGGCGGAGCCGTGTATTGGGATAGTTTGGCCATTCATTGGTTTGAATAGGCGAGCATCTGGTTAGTCAGCCGCAGGCCGCGGAGCAGCCCTTGGCGGTTGTCCTCAGCTCTAAGAATGCGACTTGGCTAATTTAAGCCGTTTTAGCGTCGCTAGAGTAAAAAGATACTCCTGCTTGGCGAATGAAAACTTGGCGCATGTGAGGTTTCGTCATGCTCATATTCAACGGTAGAATAAACGAACGTGCGCTCCAAACCCGAGCAAACTGCGTAGTTGCGGTACACTATAGTTGCGAGTCGATGCTCCTGGTTTGCTATGGAAGCCATTGTCACCTAGACACCGAGACTAGAACGCTTCTATTTCACGCTTTAAATGTCGTTTCCAAGATTTTGATGTCGCGCGGTCTGCTGACTGATCTACCCAGTGGCGCATTTTTAGTTCGCGCTTTAACCGCGGCGGAAATATTCGGCGCTGGCGGCGGCCTACGCTCCGCCCATTGGCCAAAGTCTCCCAATATACGGCTCTGGAACATGACACATGTACGACGTCATCGGCGGAAATCGAGAAACCACTTTTTTAGGATGCGGTATAAACACATCGGTCGTAGACGTGTTCCAGGCACCATATAGAGATTCCTTTACATGATCCTTTTACATGGATGTCACTTTGTTCCAGAACTACACGTTCACTAGTCTATGGACCAAAGGTAATCGAACGTTTATCGATCATTGCAAAACCATTGAAACCATGAACAGATACTCGAACAGAATGTTCAATAGGAAAACGCAGGATGCTATTGTCTATGTCTCGGGGTAAGCTAACGAATATTTCTACTTAATAACTAAGTGTTTAGCAAATCGTTTCGGTACCTCCGATAACGATACCCGATAACGATACGATGGATGCGCAAATGCGTAAGCGGGGTATCGAATATCCTTATCTGAGTTATCGGAGCGACCTACTAAAACCAGTGTTGGCGGGAACGCGTTACCACTAATGGCGTTACCGGCAACGCGTTACATTTTTGGTAACGTATTATAGCCTACTCGTTACTTTTTCGAAAACGGTGATGGATAACGTATTAAAGTTACTTATTTTCAGTAACTAAGAACGTAGTTCCGTTATTCTTTACATTTTCCGAAGACCTTGCAAAATACTTAATATTTATTTCTGTCTTTGCGCCAAGTCCTCTTAATTGTTGCGGTCACCCCACAACAGCTGCGCGCTATCTTCTCCAGTGTCGAGAAACGCTTTCGGCGTCGATGCCGGGTGAATAAACGCCGTTCAAAAGTAACGCAAAAGTAACGCGCGTTACTTTTCTAACGATATTGGTAACGCGTTCCTCTTCATTTTCAGTTAACGTAGATCAGTAACGCGCTCCTCTTATTTTCAAGTAACGAGTAACGAATTCCGTGACATTTCTTCTTCGGTAACGCATACAGACTTACTAAAACCCCCTAAGGATGACTGCAAAGACCTGGCAAGTGTTGTGTTTGAGTGCGCGTCTTTGGGGGTAAATAAATGTCTCTGTTGGTAAATTGTTGACTTATATTGAGGGTGTCTTATTAGATGTTTACAGACTGTTAAGAAAAGCCGCAAAACATTTCCTAGTGAGGTCTGTGCAGGTCAGTTATACGATCAGGACATGATATATGGAGTTAATCGTCACGACAAGTAAACTAATTAACTAAGATTTGTAAATAACTTATTAATAAGCGAAGATACACAGCGCCATCCAAGACCATTATTTCGGGAATATTTTGGAAAGGCTCGGAACACGTGGCCAGATCGGTGGTACGCTTAAATTATCACTCGTGCAACATGGAATAAGCGGTGGGTGCGAGAACGCGCCCTTGCGGATGTTCTCGTCTCTCGTCATCCGGGGTTTTCCGCCGCTTGCCTTGCACCCGTCACACGATCTTTAGCGCAGCACCGTGCTTTACAAGCGATCCGAGCCTTTCTAAAATGACTTTGTAATTTTCGATGACGCTCAGCAAGGTTCCAATTGAAACCATATGTTTATTTTCGTTAAATGAAAAAGATAACTTACAAGTTTAAGTTAATTATTCGACCCATCGTGATACTTATCCTCCGATATTATGTCCCCAAGGACGTATAACTCACTTCCGCACAGAGAGGTAATGTAGCTTTCAGGGATTTTTTCAGAAACATATGTAAAACCAGAAAATAAATCCCTCGTATAGAGGTGCGACTGCTAACCTGGTGCCTCTGATGTGCATCACTCACTAATCGTTAGATGACCGCATGCCTGCACGAGGCTCTCTTATGTCCAAGCATGCAGGGAGGACACACGACGCGGAATGTCTGCAGTGCGATTTCACTCCGTGTGCTCGGAGTCGCGCTGTACTTGCGCACACTAGGTTAGTCCGAATTATTTGCACCTCCTGCACCCGTGCAGAAAACTGTAGGGCAGTGTACTTCCGCTATGTGTATTCAGATACGACCAGAAGCACACCGCCCTACACATTTCTGCACCGGTGCAGGAGGTGCAAGTAAATCGAACGAGCCTACTGTCACGCATACACCATTTTGTTTCTTGAGAAATCTAGATCCCTCAACAACACTTAATGTCCAAACAAGCCTGCGTTTTTCCACACCAAGTGTGAGCACTGGATCTGCGCAGAAACCAGATTCGCGTGAGAGCAAGCACCTACGCATGCGCAGTGCCGACAGCAGCACAACCGCGGTGGCGTGACGAGAGAAAGGAAGTGAAGACAAAGCTAGGCGGGGGGGGGGGGGGCGAGCTACATCTTTGTGCTTGCCAAATAGTTCCAGACTTCTAAATGCGTGGCCATTTATCACCCTGCTCCATGCAGTTGCCTTTGATTTGAACGGTCGTGGTTTGGACTGGACTGGTTTCATGAGACCGATGCGCTGTTCCCGCCATGCTCTTTCGCTCCGTTCACTCTTTGGTTACCTCCACTTTCCCTGTTACAAGAGGAAGAGTCTTCTGCCACGATTGCAATGACGTGCAGCGTGAGCGGGAGAGGAGGGGATCGAGCGGCCGTGGCGGGGGCACAGCTTACGCGACCACGTAAAACCGAGGCGCGGCGACGATGCCGTTTCCGCGAAACCACCGATACTCGGGAGGAAGGATTGGCTCTTTGTAGACAACAGTATGCGGACCGTCGGCGGCGATCGGAGGAAGCTGGGGTGGCTGCATCCGAAACCGCCGACGCTCTGGAGAACAGACTGGCTCTCCGAACACAACAGTGTGCGGACCGTTGCGAGGTTGGAATTCCCATCCTTGACTGAGTTGAACCCCTGCGCTAAATACTAATGCATTTTGTCCAGAATCTAAGTAACGACAGCAGCGATTTCGGGATAATTTTTTTTGCTTCGGTTTCAATTTGCGTTTTGGCTTGAAAGCCACACCTCCAGCTCTACCTTCGATAGCGCTTCGGCCTCGAGCGTGTTCGCCGAGTTTAAGCACGAAGGAAAGCGAAGAACGAGTACATGGGGACCGGGCGTCTTGTCAGCAGTCTCGTGCACGTTGCTCGACAAAAGTAACCGACTACATTTACAATTACTCTTTGTTAAAAAAATATTTTTGATTATAATATTGGATTACTCGCGAAGAAGAGTGATTTGTCATTACTTGTAAACGTATTCGTTACATTTCCGATTCCTTCAGATTTTCAACACGACACATTTTCCTGTCAGTTTGAAAACAGGTACTTGCTGCTGTCCATTACTGGATTACGATTCCCGAACTATAAACCACTTATTTTCTTAATCCACCAAATTCGGTAAATCGTCCTCTGGTCGGAGAGTGGGTTCGGCGGTTGCTTGGTAGGAAACTTGCACATAAGGGCGCCATCAGAAAGAGGAGGGGAAAACATAAGTAACTTACATCCAACTGTATTACTTCCAAAAGTAATCCGCATACTGTTGAGATTACCTCCTAAAAATGTAATCAAATGGTTCCAACATTACTCTAACAACGAATCGATTAGAAGTAACTTGATTACTTGTAATCTGTACCTGACAAGTCCGGTTGTCAGTGTTGATGCTTTAAACACCCGCTAGATTGAGCCGCCATTGCAGACCTCTCGTCTTACGGAGATACCGAGCCACAGAAGCAGGCGTTCGACCAGCCTCCACAAAGGCCTATGCTGAGGAGAAGGACACAGTAGCACCCTAAGGTGGCAATCACCTGTCCTGCTGTGTCAATTGTGAAGTGAAGCGAACGGAGTAAGAGGAAACAATAACTGAACGGTCGGTTATGGCGGCGCCAGTGCACAGCTGCCTGAAAGGCATCTATTGAGTTTTAGTAGATCGTATAGTGCTGCAGAAAAGGGCCCAGCGGTACGCGTGCTCAATACATGCTTCGAGGACGCGGCACGAGATCCCGCTAGCAAAGCGAACCTGTAGCATACGATCTACTGAAATTCCCTAGTGACTACGAGCGTCGTGTAACTCTGGTGGAGGTTAATCGCAAGGAGGACACAAAAGCGGGCAAAGAAAGCTCCACGAGTGGGGCTTAGATGATGGTTGCGGGATACACAGCAGTTCGTTCCCGAATAGATACCACTGCAGGCGGTTGTTCGCTATTCTCCCTGTCGTCGCAGTGCCGAAGGTTATTTATTTATTTATTTATTTATTTATTTTTCCATTTGATCGACTGATTGCTCGTTCGCTCGCTTGCTTGCTTGCTTGCCTGATTGATTAATTGAGTGATTGATTTCTTGCTCGCTCGCTCGATTGATTGATTGAAGATTAAGGCCCTTCACCTATCGGCCGGAGTGTATTTATGGCTCATTAAAACTTTGAGGTCCGCCTTTCTCCCCAAAACACGTGGGAGGTTCATAGAGAATACCACCATTCTTAAGAAAATCTTTGGCCACTTTCGACTGTGACTGCTATGAATGGATATTCGTGGCACAAAATCAAGACGCGCTGCACACGCACCAGCCATCTTCCTATTTCGCACCCTGTTATCGCGCATCAACTTTAATTCACCCAAGAATCACGCTACTCTGATGGTATTTGTTTGCTGTTCGTCTATACCACGCTTCCTGTTTTTCCCCTCAGGCTCTCGGGTGGAGGTGTTTCTGGTATGTACAAGTTTTCATCACTCAATCGAATGTCAAATAGTGAAGCTGGAAATCTTCCTAGCTGGAAATAAGATCATTGACGACAAAGACAAACCACTGATCGGCTGGTAACACGGGTCATATAAGCCACCGTAAAAACAAAACAAAAAACCTCTCGTTTTCGTTTTGAATACTTTTATTTGGAATATTGAAACATGCACATCACAAAGAAATATGTGCATTAAAAGGGTTCTAATTCGCGCGTCGAATAGATTGTGTCAATGTCGTTTTTTGTAATGCGAGCATGTCGTCCATTTCTCGCCATTGACTTCTGGCACAACGCAGTTGACGTAAAATCTATCTCACAGACTTGCGTTTGGTTGCAAAAGAGTGCGTTGTGCAGTCTTGTGATCTCTAGAGACGAGGGAATACACTGGCGCCACCTATTAGATAGCCGTGGAACACTCGAAGATATCCGTATATTTACTTATTCTTTCGCTCATCGTTATTTCACCACGGGCTCGAAAACGATTTTGACAATATTATTAACCACTATTCCTCGTATATATTATGTACATTTAATCTCGCGAATACTGCGAAACCTTCGGTCTGGAGAAACGCAGCTCGAGGGCCACCAAATTGATCGCGACAGCGCGCCAGTAAGTTCTCTAAAAAGTCGAGATGAAAAAAAAATAAAAGAGGAAGCAACTCAAACAACAGAGAGCGTTTGCACATTACTGGCTAACGCCTCTGGCGCCAATTGGTTCCAAGTGCGCATGCGTGGCGTTGTCGCGTGGCGTGGGAAAGCTGGAGGAGTGCGTCACCTCGTCGCAACACGCATTGGTAACTCGATCCACAAGCCACGTGACAAGGATTCAGCGATTGGAAGCATTCTGAAACCTAGACAGGCACTGTGTTTTCTAGCCCTATGTGGTGACAATAGCGAGTAACCTACACCACCGAAGACAAAGGGCCTGTTAGCAGATGCCCGAACCGTACCAAGCGGAAAACACACTGATGCATGGCGAGAGTACGGGGCAAAGCAACAGACGTGTCGGCTGCAACGCTGACGCAATATATGTGGCGCTGCGTGTTTACACCAGTGATGACGTTTGCGTGTGGTTTGGGGGGAGGGGGGGACTTGTTTTTCAACTAATATTGCCTTAGTGCAGTCGATCGGAGGAACCAAACGGCAGTGGGCGAAGCAAGCCTTCGGATTGCCATGTCTCCTCTGGTTCACGAAGCCCCGTCTGTCTTGTCAGGGTGCTCATTTGGTTGCTGCGTGTGCAAGAAGAACCCCATCACCACTCAATCGATGATGATATCCCGCCGAACTGGACTATCGGACCCCAAAGTCCTAGCTCACGAAATGGGACACCTGTGAGTATATCACCCTATTGTTGATCGAATGCTTCGAATTTAACGGCGCAGTGGCTGCCAGGAACTTGAACTATTCCAGAAATTAAGAACGGTCTCTTCTGTCAGTCTCGTAGAGGACGATTTCTCGTGACGCACTTCCGGATCGAAATCTCTCCAGGCGCCATGTTGATTAACTTTCACTCTACGTTGTTTTATCTGTGGTTTTCACGCCTCGGTCAAGTTTGCTTTGTGCCGCGATCGGCTGTCCCAGCCAGAGTGGTCGGGAACATCGGCGTAGACTTCGGGGGGGGGGGGGCATCGGGGCTCGGCTCGTGCCCCCTAGAAAGATCCGGGGGGGGGGGACAGAGCCCCCCCCCCCGGGCCCGGGCCATGATCCTTACCAAGACGATGTTTGCGTGCCATGTAACGAGCTTCTAGTATTGGCATGTAAACAAAATAACGCCCACGTTGCCTTTATTCACAAAATACACGGGAAATGGAATCCCAGCGTGCTTTCGTTAGCCTCAATCTCCAGTTCTGGCGAAAAGGTAAAGCGCAGCACCCCCCCCCAAGAACTTCTCAGCCTGGCCTGCCCCCCCCCCCCCCCCCCCCCCCGGGAAAGTGGAAAGTCTACGCCGCTGGTCGGGAACATAAAGGAACGTCGGTTGGAACTTTATGTTTCTACATACCGGTCTTTCGAGTTAAAACGAGCCGGTGCTCGAAAGTCGGCTCGTCGGCAGGCAAATAGTCACAGAAAACACTGCCAAGCAGTATCTAAAAAAACAAAATCCACGAAATAAGCCTAGTTTGTGCGTCCAAAATACCTGCCCTATCGTACTTAGTAATGTAGTCGACGGAGCACCTCGCTATGCTTGTGCCTTTGACCATCACAATAAATGACGCCAACAACTGAGCGTCTGCATGCAAACTAATTGGGAAAGAGTGCCTAATGCTGTTCATCAACATGGCGGAACGCTGTTTACCGGAAATCAAAAAGCGTTTTGTGGATCCGCCCATCTACCCAAGCGGAAACTCGAAACGTGGAACTTACCAAGTTGGCGCGGCAAAAGAAGCCAAATTTTGACCACTACACGTGCAGAAAACTTTGTTCTAAACTAACCATTAATGAAAAAGTACCTCGAACGTTGCTGCAGAAAAGGTTTTGGTTCCCATAAGTCTGACAAAGGTAAACGTAAATTGAAGACGAGCGTAAAATTGGGGACACAATCAAAGGGTGAGGGTGCTGGCTTTAGCAGACTAATTAGAGGCGTAAAAAAGGCACGAATGGAGAGACACTTGAGGTTAGCCCGATTCTACACAGTGTCGGAGACTACCCCGGTGAAGAATTCTTTACTCGCGTACACGGGTGCGCTTTGTTCTGTTTGGGCGGGGGGGAGGGGGAGGGGGATTTATTACTTTTCCCTCCAATTCGGTCTTTTTTCGGCATCAATTTTTAATGTCGGAGAAAGATATAGATTTGACCTGAATGGGACACGGGCATGGGATTCCCGAAAATTACAGGTGACATCCACGTGACCCCAGAAACTTGAAAACGTTTCCGTACCAATAAAAACATAAAACGAGAGATAAGATGTGTAATTCCCAAGCAAGAAGAAGCTTCGCAGACAGTTGATTGCGCACTGTGTTCCAGGTCAGCGTAAAATGAAGCCGTAGATAAAGATTTTCTTCACCTGTGAAGAAAATTTATATTGATGAAAACAGCTCGGGTGTCTAATTTTCGGGGTTTATCGATATGCATTAAAAGCCAAAAAAACAACAAAAAAACCTAATTGAAGCATGCACTCGTAGTTGGTTACCAGATGGATGGGCAAACTCAGAAAGACGGCAAACGCCGCGGTGTTGCTCTTTCGCCGCTGCAGTGAATGGGCCCATCTGCTTGTGACATCAGCTCGGCTCTGATTCAGGGTAAAATAAAGTACAGACGTGCGCAGGTATAGGACCTCTGGAGCCACCGTCTGCTACCGGAGTGTGAAGATTGTCTGATAGTCAAGTCTTCCATGTAATTGCGAGCCTGGCAAAACATTTTTTTTTTTTTTTTGCCAGCCTGGCTCAAACAAAACATTTTCCATTCACGAGTGACAAGAACAAATTTTGGCTGCTTTCCAGGGGAAACCTGCTTTACCGTGACGTTTTGCTGCGTAAATTGTCATTCTATAAAGCGCCTAACTCTAATTTCTTCTATCACTACATGATCATTTGATCAGAGTGCAAATTGGTAACCAGTGAATGATTCTTACTTGCCGATAAACGACAAAAATGAAGACAGATACAATAATTACCCCCCTCCCCCATCCCCGTTTCAATGTTTACTGGTGTTTGGGGCTCTTTACTTTTCTGGTAGCTTTATACTTGAACGTAATCTTGAGACATTTGCGGAAAATGTGGTTCTGAGGAAAGTTCTTTCGGGTTCCATTTATACTCCGTGTCACTCTAAATGCGACCGCAGTCGACGCTATGCCGAGCGCCATTTCGCCTGCTTCATGCACAGGGGTTGCAATGATGTCAGAACGCCGAGCTCTTATTGGCTGATCGAAAAACAAATTAGTGGGTAGCCCTTGAGGAATCTAGCATTGAAGTCTACCCACAGTCATTCCAATCAAGAACCAATCAGAACTCGGCGTCGCTCTGACGTCACCGCAACCCCTGTTCAAGACGCAGACGAACTTGCGCTCCGCATAGTATCTGATGGAGCCAATCAACCGCGCCAAAATGTGCATCGTCATGGCGCTCGTCGTCTTTGTACGTTTGTGGTCGCCGGTGAGAACAATCACACAGAGCAAATGCGTATTGATCTTGCGATATTTGTTTTCCTGTACGTCACATAACAAACGTATGTAACTAACGTTTCAGGCTCGGAATGAATCACGAAGGAGAGTGTCCTGGGACTTACACACCGGGGAATGAAAAGCTCCGTTGCAGAAAGCAGGAGCACGGATACGTGTTGGGTTCCGCAAACCACCGCACTATTTCTCGCGTTGTCTTCAAGACCAAGTGAGAGGCTGTCTGATGTAAGACCACTTCGCTCATCCTATGTACCGTGTTTCTTTTTTTTTGTCTATAAGTCGTATTTACGTACAATTCGCACCGCTTTATAAATTTGTACGGCCCGCGCGGCGACACTGTACTGAAAAGCCCGCATGTGTGTATTATTATGAGCGAAATATGTGTGATCGAAAGCAAGTTTCAATATGCTCGTAAATGATTCGAACGGAAAATACAATACCGTGGCAAATATCCACAGTTAAAGTCCATTCTTATAGAAACAAATTTTATGTAAGTTTATTTCAAATAAAGCAACGAAAATAATACTACTAATTATAAATATGACAGTGGCTTATGCAGCTGAAAACACGGTATATGTTTTTAATATTCTCTGTAGATTGGTGCTAGTGTCACTAACAACTTAAAGGATAGTACTGTAACATCTCGTCTTTCATAAAACAATATAAATTATAGCGTCCTTGCTTTTAGGAATATCAATCGCACACTATCCGAATTTTAAAGTTTCCGCCACACGATGCGGTAATTTAATTTTAAAGAGTGCCCAACTGCTTAGATTGCACCCGCAAAACACACACGGGGTCATTCCGTGCCAAATGAGACGCGGCAATTTCATCATGTCTGGGATATGTACTGAAAAATAGTTTGTAAAAACAAAACACCTAAATCTCTAAGAAAAATATTTATTTTTTTGTGAAAAGAATGAATATTATTTTGGTGAAATCATTTTCTAAATTTCTTAGAATATGCATAAAAACCATGTAGTTAAGAAAAACATACTAACATAAAACCGGTTGCCTACTGCACAAATCTAGGTGGGTGCCTATTTACTTAATAAAATGACCTATCTTACACTAAGATACAAACGTTGACAGACGGCAATTTGATTCCAGACAGGACCTCCAAAATCTAGAGACTTTATGAAATTTCTTTATTTTTACGTTAACTAGGATTTGGGTGTTACCTACAATAATATTTTCCCTCTTCTTGTAAAAATAATAATTCAATTTCTTGTATTAAATTTTCAAAGCCTCGTTTTGTTACGTTCTAACTAAATTACAGAATTTCCGCTTTATTAAGAAAAGGCCACATTAAGAACCAGAAAAAGCAATATTGGCTGCGGTGCCCGGCACTTTCGTTAAATAACCAAAATCTAAAACCACCTCAGATGTTCATACATATTACGATCATTTTCTAATTTCTACCGGAAATTTCTAACTGAGAAAAAACTCAACCTATTAACCAAGTTAAAAACTTATCGCGATTTAATCATTACTGAATCGATCGGATTGTATAATAGATCAATTTCCCAGTCCTACTCGTTTTCCATGCGAGCTGAGCCGAGTTCACGCCGAAGGCTAACGCAGCCCTCGTGTCCATCACGTGATCAAAGCACCTACCATAACAATGGCGGCCTCGGATAACTGGCTCAGGAGCTACTAGGTGGAGCTCACTGTTGAGAAGGGCTAGAGTTCCTGTATGGGCAGCCTACGGGAGCCAGAGTTGCGCGTTCACGTGAGGAGCCGGACCGCGCCGTGCAGGCAAGTAGACGTTGCACGCGCCCCGCCGAACGTTCCCCTGCTTTGGAGCGCGCCCTGCGCCTCGAACGCGCGGCGCTGCTATTCACCGAATTCAGTCACGTGAGGAGCTGGATCCACATGCCATCATTGAACGCGCAACTCCTGGCTCCCGTAGGGAGCCTATACAGGAACTCTAAAGCCCGGTTCACACAGTTGCGTTTGACTGCGTTTGACTGCGTTGCGGCAGCGAGACACCAGGACATCCCTGCTGCTTATATCCCGTGCCAAGAAGATTCCTTGAATTGTATTCCACGCTTCATACGAGGCACAGATGTGCCGGTGACTCGCTTTCGATTCTCGCCGCAACGCAGTCAAACGCACTCAAACGCAAGTGTCTGAACCGGCCTTAAGATGGGCGTATTGCAATGGCTGCGCACCTATAACGAGATGCTCGGCAGCCGAGCCTACGAGCGTTTTCTCGAACTGTCCATTGATATCGCGCTGAAGCTCACCTGTTAACACTTTGCTCAAACTAAAATCACCAGGCGAGTAAATCGTTCTCAATAAGAGCGCTCGAAACTCACTGTTCTGAGTCATATTAAGCGAACAGACTAACGCATTGTTTTTATACTCATTCAATCCTCCGACTAAATGGGCACAAACAAAATAGTTGTTCTGTTCTTTGTTTGTTTGTTGTTGTTGATTTGGAAAGGAAGACGGTAGCGTAGCTGTACATGCTCCACTTGAGGAGCAGAGTAACGCGGCGGTCTCAAATTTCGGACCTCGAACTATTGCGGGAAGCGACCATCGCTCCCGCAGGAGACGCGACGGGCGCCACCATACGGCAAACACACTCTGAAGCTTGACTTTATCCCCTGGAGCGAGGGGCCACATGATCACACTGCCCAAATTTAACTACGCTTTTTCTCCGATGATCGCTCGAAAACACTCGTTTTATACAAGTATGGCTCGAGGGCACGTTTTACCCAATCTCCTCTCATTTTGGAGAGATGTTACTCTTGAGCACTGACCAACTGGATTTCCTTTTTCAGGCAAGCGAGGGACGGGTGCTTCGATCTGACGGGGGGCCAGAAAATCTTCTAAGAGAAAACAAAGCCCACCAAATATCAATAAAATCAGGATTTTGATTGTCCAGAATTTTTATTTCGTGTAACAGAGTTTTACGTTTCATACTAAAACGCTTCAATGCCTCATTTTATCTTTTTTTGGAGGGTGTATACAAGACGTTCGATTTTGTTCAAACACACACACATATATACAGGGTGTTTGTCTTTAAGATTTACAGATTTGTTTAAAAAAAGCCGTGAAAGTTACACTTAAGCGGTTGGTGCAGGTGAGTTTTACGGCTAGTAGGACATTATGTGGGTGTCTAATCTTAGCGATAAGTTGGCTAATTAGTTAAAATTCGGTAATTAACTTTTTGATACTTGAAATTAGACATATGGTTCCAATTCGAAACTTACAGAGTGTCACCGAAAACCACTAAATCAACTCCTTTTCAGAACAACCTGAAGCTCGTGGGAAACTCGGGGGCGCGCCAAGGTTACCCTTCGTGCAGCAGCAGCAAAGCTAGCGGTGGCGGAACGCGATGATAATCCAGCCGAAGGACAAGAGCGAAAATTCTTTTCGGAGGAATATTAAAATTCGCATATGTCACGTAAACCTTTTAGCAAATTTCGTGTCGCCGTTTTTGTACCTTCGCGTCCCCGACGTGTTTTCGCTCAAGGACTTTGAAGGTCGACTGAACGATGAGGCATATAATGCTTTCACCTTAATAATATGCCCTGCAACTCCTTCCCCTTAAATGGTACCCGTATACGCTATAAAGGTTTAATAAATGATTATGACGAAGGCGTTTTACTCGTGCCTTCATAATACATTCAGAGGATTAGGAAGTGCAACCATAAACGCAGCAAGCATAAACAAAAATCTTCGCGGGAAAACACATTTGCAGTAACTTGCACAAGCATCTGCAAGGTGTTGTCGAGCGCTATTCGGGCGTCAACAATTTTTTTTTTATACACTGACGAACCGACACAGAAAGATTCGAAGCAATGGAAACGTAAATTTCGTTACTTACACGAAGTCGGCGTAAGCTCGACGAGACTTTTCACTCAGATTGCTTCGGTTTGTTACAAACAGCTAGGATAACCTGGAAAGCAGGTCGAGAATAACGAATCTTCTCTTACATGACATTAGAGGCGAACTAAATGAGTCATGGTCACAACTGCACAATGAAGTGCTTGACTTTCAAGCATATGCAAACATCAAGCATATGCAAAATGTTATTTAATTTTATTTCAAGCTGAGATCTATATTAGTACGTGTTACTCCCGACTAGAATACGCGAAACGATGGCAAGCGCGCTAGACGTTTTTCTTAATAGGCGCGACCTGATATCAGGTCACGCCTGCTAACAAGATCAAGGCGCCGAGCTGTTCATCAGCACAGAAAATAAACAAATGAATGAAATGAATTAATGAATCACTCTCTGGCATTCCGGGGATTTGCGACCACGAGGTTGTAGTTGGATGCGTAATCAACATATACGAAACCAGAAACAAATGCACCTAAGAAACCTTTTTTTTTTTTACAACTGAGTAAAAATGAAGGCATTTCGAGTAATCTCGAAATGAGTTTGAGATCTCAGCTACCAATGTCACATTGAAACTACCTGGAATAATATTTTTTAAATAAGATTAGCTCTTCGGTTTCTGCATTCGATTCTTTCAGGATTGTTGATTCACGAATAAGTAGTAAATTACTTTCCTTGCTAAAGAAAAAAGAAATAAAAAAACGACGTTCGTGCCTGAGATATTGTAGACTTAAGAACAAACGCGCTCTTTACAAATTAAAACGTTGAAGCAAACAATACAAGAATAAATCTGAAGGATCTAAAACAAAACTTCTCTCGTCTTTGAACGAGGAATTTAAGGGGATCTCTAAAAAACTCTGGAAATATGTAAAAAAAATGTCTCACTCGGTATTCCTCCCATTATCGACTGCGGTCAACTTGTTGCAGACGAGGAAAAATAATACGGTTTTTAATAACTACTTTCATTTTTTTTCATCTTCAGTTTCCACTAAACATCTCCATTCTTATGCAGTCTTGCAAAATAAATTGGAAGATATTGAATTTTTTCACAGCGGCGTACCGAACAGTGTATTCACACAATGTTCTGGTATTGTAGAATCCTGTTTAGAGGTTTTGTTTAAAAAAAAGTTGCTTTCTAGTGGTAGGCGTACAGCAAGTAATTATAGTACATACTTGAGATACTTTCCCCGCAAAATACCTCGAATGTACAAAACAAATACTTCTAAATGTAATTCAATTACTTCCGAAGATACTTCCTCATTGCGTAATTTCCGTCGACTTCAGTGACAATAGAATGCTTTGTTAGCGAGGATTATGTGTAATCGCTGCACAGTACCTGCCAAAAGAAGACATTATTTGAGCACAGTCTCAACCGTTTCCGTCTACGTATGCTACGAATACAGCAACTCCGTTCGTGGAAGAAGTGATGAGGAAATGGCGTGCCCTTGATGATACGATTGTGAATATGAAATAAAATGTTAAATCAACCAATAATTGCGAACTGTCCGGTCGCCTGGGGCCCCAACTAATATCGTTCTCTGGAAAGTCCATTCTAATATTAACAAGTTTCGTGGAGTTCATCGAGCAAATAAGAATGTTCCAGCGATGAGCTAAACCTACATTAGTTCCCGAATCCAACACAGCTCTTTTAATTTTAGCACTGTAGATTGTTCTGCGAACAGTGTATACATTTGTGAAAATATTCGTCTAACAGTTTTGCAACGTTGTAACGCATCGGAATGATTCAGAATCACTGCGGAGTTGATACTCGGGGAAGATAAGACGGTTACTTTGGTACTTGGGAGAAACGGACCGTGGCATTGGGGACAGGGGAAGTGCCGCGGGACAGACGTGCTACAATCGCACACCCTACCAAGGTCATCGCTTGGGCGACCGTGCGTGTCCAAAAACCGTTCTTTTCTGCTTTCTTTTTAGAAGGAAAAAAAGGAAGGGGGCGGGGGTGTAGGCGTTGATTGTCTTCCTCCTTTGTGGCTTTTGACAGAAGCACAACAAGACTGGCAGAACAAGGGCATTTCATTTCTTTTGATGGATGCGTACTGCCTATGTATGCGAACATGATTTCTTTTTTTAGGGGGCGAAGCTCCTTAGGGTCTAGCCTTGTCCGTCCGGCGTCCTTGCTAACATCGATAGCCCTCCCATCTGTCTTCTTAAAAAAAGAAAAATGTTTCCGCAGCCGACAGGATTCGAACCTGTGGGGGAGACCCCAATGGATTTCTAGTCCATCGCCTTAACCACTCGGCAACGACTGCGGTACGAGTAGGGGCTCTGAGATGTGGTACTTACTCAAGAGCTGGGGATGTCATGGATGGAACGTTGCATGTAGCCGCTCAACGTCTATAAAGGAGAGGGCGCTGCGGTCAAATGCGTATATAATCGCGTTAAACTTTGCATGGATCGGCTCAGAGTTTATAGACGAGAGGGCGCTGCGGTCAAATGCTCAAATGCGTATATAACCACGTTCCATACCACACATTCTCTTTTCGGACATAGGATGAAAACAGAGCAAACGCCGCCTCGCCCCAACCAACATCATACACCACGTGGAGATGCGGTCATTTTTTTCTTTTAGTAGTTCGTTGTTCTTTCCTTGACTCGGGTCCCAGTGGGAACGTTGCCGTTGTATTTCCACTGTTTTTTTTTTTTTTTAGTTTATAGTAGTTTTTGCGCTGATGGGGTGTCAAGGTGGACGAAAAAATAAAAGAAATTGTGCCTCGACAAACAAAAAAATACAAGAAAACTTTGTTGTTTTTGCGATCAGGTGCGTTTTCAAAGCCCGGAGCACCTCGCCTTCGTTACCGTGACATGTCGCTTCGCTTTCGCGTAGCACCCCTCAATCCTGAAGGCCACCGCGCTTTTCAGCGAAGAAGGAGAGTTTGGGTGCGCGCAGTGTTACCAAACGTGCAGGATTGAGAGCGTAAAGCGCGAAACACATGCGCAGTCAAAACTGTCCGGTCCGGCGTGCGAACTGTCGGGAAGATGGCTGCTCCGAATCGCCGCACCGGACGGTTCGCGACACATGGCTTCCGACGCGTCGTTGCGTCGCTCCGTTCAGCTCCGCCCAGTTTTGGGTATCCCTCTACCGAATGGATGGATGAATGCTAATGGCTATATTTATAACGGTTGGTAGCTCGCGCCACCTAGCCTAGAAAACTAAAATACTACCCTTGCCCTTCTTGGTTTTTCTGACTTTTAAAACAAACATAATATTTTTATTACATTCTATTAAAGTGTGCGTGTGTAGACATTTTCCGTGAGTTACTTTTCTGCTCAACATCACTTAATCGCGATGGACCGCAGCGGACCTTAGGAGCCATCCCAGCGAAGCGAGCACTGCGTACAAATCACGTGACTACGCACACCGCGCATTGATGCGTCTCTCCCGAGTTGACGTGACACTCACACGGCATTGGAATGGCTCGTAGCGTCCGCTGGGTGAAACAGAGTACATTCGGTTTCGACGGCCTCGATCGGTCCCCGAAGGCCGGCTTGCTATGGCGCGCGAGATCAGCAGCTTGTTTTGCGCGCGAGAGAAAACTCGATGGCGTCCATCTCCTTCACCGCGCACCGCCACATGTGCGCGTGTAGGCGTTGTAAGGGGGGATATCCGCTTCCCGAACCGCCCGAACCACGAAGCGCCTCCTCGCCCGATCGGGCCGAATGTCACGTGACAACATGACCTTCGCGCCATCCGTGCTGCCATTGGCTGCGGCCCTCCGAAAATCGGACAGCCGTGCTACGGCCGTGCGGCGATATCTGGCAAGTTGGACGCACGCCGTCGCCGGACGGAGGCCCCATCCGACGCTCCGTGCGACGAAAACCCTTGCCCTCGGACGTCGTTCCGGCGGTTCGCACGCCGAATCAGACAGTTTGGACGCGCATGTGTTTCGAACACATGCGCGTCCAAACTGTCCGATTCGGCGTGCGGACCGCCGGAACGACGTCCGAAGGGCAAGGGTTTTCGTCGCAGCGGAGCGTCGGACGGACCTCCGTCCGGCGCCGGCTGCGTCCAACTGCTGCCAGATATCGCCGCACGGCTGTGCGATTTTCGGAAGGCCGCAGCCAATCAGCACGGACGGCGCGAAGGTCATGTTGTCACGTGGCTTTCGGACCGATCGGGCGCAGGACGGCGAGGAGGCGCTTCGTGGTTCGGGCAGTTCGGGAAGCGGATATCCCCCGTCCTACACGCACACATGTGGCGGTGCGCGGTGAAGGAGATGGACGCCATCGAGTTTTCTCGCGCGCGCAGACGCTGCTGATCTCGCGCGCCATAGCAAGCCGGCTTCGGGGACGATCGATGCCGTCGAAATCCGAATGTACTCCGTTTCACCCAGCGGACGCTACGAGCCATTCCAATGCCGTGTGAGTGTCACGTCAACTCGGGAGAGACGCATCAATGCGCGTGTGCGTAGTCACGTGATTGTACGCAGTGTCGCTCGCTGGGATGGCTCCAAGATCCCTGCGGTCATCGCGTTAAGTGATGTTGAGCAGGCAATCACGGAAAATGTCGACACACGCACACTTTAATAGAATGTAATAAAAATATTATGTTTGTTTCAAAGTCAGAAAAACCAGAAGGGCAAGAGTAGTATTTAGTTTTCTAGGCTAGGTGGCGCGACTACCGCCCGTTATAAATATAGCCATAGCATTCATCCATCCATTCGGTAGAGAGATCCGCAAAACTGGGCGGAGCTGAACGGCGCGACGCAACGACGCGTCGGAAGCCTGTGTCGCGAACCGTCCTGTGCGGCGATTCGGAGCAGCCATCTTCCCGACAGTTCGCACGCCGCACCGGACAGTTTTGACGCGCATGTGTTTCGCGCTTAAAGCGCGAAACACATGTACGACGAAACCGTCCGATCCGACGTGCGGACTGCCGGAATGACCTTGGGGAGAGGGTTCTCGTAGCACCGGAGAGCGTTGAAAACCCTCGCCTCCGACCGTCGTATTGCGTGGTCGGACGTCGGATGGGACGGTTTCGTCGTACACGTGTTTCGCGCTTAACTCAAGCACTTGAAGAGAAGGGGAGCTCTCTTCTTATCGGGAATCTCTTTTATGTGTCTCCACGTCGCGATTGCCCTACAAAATCAACTTTCATTTATTTCTCGCCCGTGGCTTCCATGTACTGCGCGCAACGAATGAGATGGGGTACAGTTATAGCTGATTCACACGATGCATATTTCTAACACACAACAGTTTTGCGAAATCAAGGTTTCGCTCAAATGGATAACTCACACGTACAGTTCGACGCGCAATACCTTTGACGTATTCACTCGCGAGAGATGCCCCCAACACGGCTGAGTCTGGCGGTGTTTCAGATCCAACACCGAAATTTTGCTCCCTAACCTGCTACTATTTCGCGCACATTTTGCGCTATATTGTCACGAATGACGAGGTGACAAACAAGAAATAACTGAGGAAACTGAAACGTTTAATGGGGGCGAACTTGTGCCCAAAAGTAAAAAGGAAACAGAAGATAATAACAGAGCGTCGCGGGCGTCGAAAGCGGCGAAGCAGCGGGATCGAACGCTGAGGCGAAAACTGACTCGGCTTGCCAGGCGGAGCCCCTTTTGTACACGCGTGGGCTTCCGGAACATTCGGCGTAGAAGGTTCGGTCCGTAGAACATTCTAACCTCGAATTAGCAAGGCGGCTCTCGAATTTGCTAGAACATCACACTACATCGTCAACAAAAATGTGTAGGCGCGGCCAGGAATCGAACCCTGGCCTTCTGCGTGGAAGGCAGGCGCGATAACCGTTCGGCTACGCGCGCGCTGCCTACTTGGCCAGCTGCGCGCGCGGCATTACTCCCCCTTTAAAAAGTGCATCGCCCCGATGCAGCACAAAACAAAACAAAGCAAACAAAAAGAACGGTAAGCTAAAGAGTCATTTGGAACACATAAGGTCCACAGTCCTATCGAGCGTAGTACGGCTTCATGCGCACGACGTGGACGACTTCTGGTCGTGGAGGGCGGCGTGATGAAGTCCGTGTTCCGTCGGGCATCACCTCGTAGTTCAGATCCCCGAGTCGACGAAGCACTCTGTAGGGTCCGAAGTAGCGCTTCAAGAGTTTTTCGCTGAGACCACCGCGGCGGATCGGTGTCCACACCCACACCCTGTCTTCGGGCTTGAAGTGGACGTCCCGACGACGAAGGTTGTAGCGGTCAGTGTCGATTCGTTGTTGGGCTTGAATCCGAAGTCTGGCGAGCTGACGGACTTCTTCTGCCCGTTGGGCAACCACCTGGGCGTCGTCGCTTCCGTCGACAGCCGGTTCGTGTGGTAACATCGCGTCCAGCATTGTCGTCACTTTGCGACCATGAACTAGTTGAAAGGGTGTAACCCCGGTGGTCTCTTGCACGGCCGTGTTGTAGGCAAAAGTGACGTACGGCAAAACCTCGTCCCATGTCTTGTGCTCCACGTCGACATACATGACGATCATGTCGGCGATAGTTTTGTTTAGCCGTTCTGTTAGTCCATTTGTCTGCGGGTGGTACGCAGTGGTTCGACGGTGACCGGTGCCACTGAGACGAAGGATGTCTTGCGTCAGCTGGGCCATGAACGAAGATCCGCGGTCGGTGATGAGGACTTCAGGGGCGCCGTGCCGGAGGACAATGGACTCGATGAAGAACTTAGCGACTTCAACAGCCGTACCTGATGGGAGGGCCTTCGTCTCGGCGTAACGTGTGAGATAATCGGTGGCGACGATTATCCAGCGGTTTCCCGATGTTGACGGCGGGAAAGGGCCAAGTAAATCCATTCCGATCTGCTGGAACGGCGTGGACGGGGGAGAAATCGGATGCAGAAGTCCTGACGGCTTCGTCGGCGGTTTCTTGCGTCGCTGACACTCATGGCATGATCGAGTGTAGAGGTGAACGGTCTTCGGCAGCCTAGGCCAGTAGTACTTTTCTCGAATCCTGGCGAGCGTCCTGCTGTAGCCAAGGTGTCCGGCTGTTGGGTCGTCATGGCATCCTTGGAAGATTTCTTCTCGAAGGCTGGAAGGAATAACTAACAGCCATGCTGTGCTGTTGTTGACGAAGTTCTTTTTGTACAGCACCCCTTGTCGTATGGAGAAGGTTGGCAGGATTCGTAAGAAAGCACGGGGAACCGTACTCTCTTGTCCCTCTAGGTGCTCGATGAGTGCTCGTAGTTCAGGGTCGTCTCGCTGGAGTGCGGCCATGTCATTGACATCCAGAGCGCCGAGGAAACACTCATCATCGTAGTCTTCGATGCAGGCAGGACTGGCCTCGACTGGGGCCCTTGACAGGCAGTCGGCGTCATTGTGCTTCCGGCCGGACTTGTACACCACGGTCATGTCGAACTCCTGCAGTCGTAGGCTCCAGCGGGCGAGGCGTCCTGAGGGGTCCTTCAGGTTGGCGAACCAGCAGAGCGAGTGGTGGTCCGTGACGACGCGAAAAGGACTTCCATACAAATATGGGCGGAACTTTGTTATTGCCCAGACGACAGCAAGGCACTCCTTTTCAGTCGTTGAGTAGTTCGTCTCCGCCTTGGACAGCGTCCGACTCGCGTATGCGATGACTCGCTCTGCCCCGTCTTGCATTTGGACCAGCACCGCGCCAAGTCCGGTGTTACTGGCGTCCGTGTGGATCTCTGTTTCAGCGAGCTGCTCGAAATGGCCAAGAATCGGGGGCGTCTGGAGTCTTCGTTTGAGCTCGTCGAATGACCGCTGGTGTTCTTCTTTCCATTCAAACTTCACGGCGTCCTTCGTGAGGTTCGTCAGGGGTGCAGACAGCTTGGCGAAGTCACGAACAAATCGTCTGTAGTAGGCACAGAGTCCGAGGAATCTTCTCACGGCCTTCTTGTCAGACGGCGGCGAAAACGCAGCTACGGCGCGGGTCTTCTCGGGGTCAGGGAGAACACCTTTGTTGTTCACGACGTGGCCAAGGAACTTAAGTTCACCATAGGCGAATCGACACTTTGTTGGCTTGAGAGACAGGCCGGCGGTCTTGATGGCTTGAAGCCCGGCTTGAAGTCGTCTCAGGTGTTCGTCGAAATCCCTTGAAAATACCACGACATCGTCCAGGTAGACGAGGCAGCTCTGCCATTTCAGACCTGCCAGCACGGTGTCCATGACACGCTGGAAGGTGGCTGGTGCTGTACAAAGTCCGAACGGCATCACTTTGAATTAGTACAGGCCGTTGGGAGTGACGAAGGCAGTTTTCTCCCGATCGCGTTCGTCAACTTCAATCTGCCAGTAACCACTCTTGAGATCCATTGACGAAAAATATCGGGAGTGGCGCAGTCGGTCTAACGTATCGTCAATGCGGGGGAGCGGATAGACATCCTTCTTCGTCACAGCGTTCAGTCGACGATAGTCCACGCAGAACCGCAGGGTCCCGTCCTTCTTCTTTACAAGGACGACTGGAGACGCCCACGGACTTCTTGAGGGTTGAATGATGTCGTCGTCGAGCATTTCCTGGACTTGATCTTGAATCACATTCCTTTCCTTTAAGGAGACTCGATAAGGCGACTGACGGACAGGAGCGCGTCGTCGTCAGTGATAATGCGATGTTTCGCCATCGGTGTTTGGCGTACCTTCGACGACGTCGCAAAGCAGTCGCGGTATTCGGCGAGGAGGTTAATCAGCTGGCAGCGCTTAGAAGCTGGGAGCTCGGGGTCGATGTCGAGCTGCGGTGGCGACGTGCTCTTCTGCTGTGATGACGAGGTTTCCTCAGAGATTGCCGTGACGACGGCTGGCGTCTGAAGCTCTTCGACGTGGCCCACGGAGGTACCCTTCGTGAGGTGCTGCGGCTCCTCTCGAAAGTTTGTCACGAGAACAGTTGTACATCCTTCTTGGAGATCCGTTACGCCTCGTGCGACGCCAATACCTTTTTCAAGGAGCAGTTGGACGTTGCCTTCCAGAGCCCGTTTGCTCGAAGCCGGTTAACTTTAACCGCGGTTAAAAGTTGACCACCCTTCCCTACTAGGTACCTAAAAGTACCTAGCCAAGTTTGACGAGGGCTGGATGAGCGATAGCTTCGTGTTTTATTATGGGGTGGTAGCTGGTGTCACCTCCTGGCTGTAGCGAATATAAGTGGCTTCTGTGGAAAGGTCCCCGAAATGGGGGTACCCAAAAATGCGTCCTACCATGTTTTCGCGACGCAGTGCGGCATACATTTGAGCTCAAGAAACAATTTTTATTGCTCGTGGTACAGATAATCGGTAAGGTAAAACTATATTAACCTTTGTTTGGAAATTTCCTAATATTTGGCTGTCTGAAGTGAAGAAAAGCCTCGTTGAAATTTCCTTCCAAGTTCGAAAGAGGACGACGAAGTTCAGTCCTAGAAACGATGAGAAAGAAGTGAGCAGTGAAAGGCGGGCGTTACACCGGCAGCATGGTTGGCCAGCATATAAGAACTGTATATAACACCGTCATAAATTGAAAAACCTGTAGTTCGGCTCCAGTGAAATTTGACCTATTAGTAAATTACCCTAACATCGAGGAGAAAACTGGAAGTGTAATTCAACGATCGGCGCGCGCTGGCCTTCCACTTATAAAATATTCGAAGTAAATAATCATAATAAATCTTTGACGAACGCGCGTGCACGGCAAAATTAGTTGTAGGCTTTTTGCTTTAGAATACTGACTACTGCAGACGCCAGCACGCGCAGAGCGTACGTAACTACACTCGTAGCATGCACCTCGGTGCTTGAGAAATTTAGCAAAATGTCTGTGGGGACGCTGTATGTTTTGTGTGCTATCAGTACCCGGCCGATTGAGTCAAGGCAATCCACTTTTCAAAGACGTTGCCATGCCGACAACTATCGCGTTCATTTAGGCTTAGGAATGGCCAGAATCGAAAGACTATCTAAAAATTGCGGCGAGGTCATTGCTCACGCTTTGCGTTTTAAGTGAGGTAAGGCAAATCGAAAGCCTCCTGCACCATTCATTGCTGACAAACGCGCCCAATATTGCAGCTACAACGACGTATTAGTTCCAAAGCGAGCGGCGCCCCCTGAGTGGGGCACCGCCATGTTTCCCCGCCGTCCTTACTCTGCCGGTCACATGACCTAAAATTCCCCCTCGTGGGGAAATCCGGTTAACCGCGGTTAGTTAACCAGCTTCGAGCAAACGGGTCCAGGAGAGCTTCACCGTGCACGGCTGCGTCGGTTATGACGGTGACGAAAACACTCGACCGCGGCGGTAGATTCACATGGTCGGCGATAACTCGGAGCGCAGGTGACGTCATGTGGGTCTCCATCGGCGGCAGAACGGGCTTTCGGAGTGTCAATTGGTTTGCCCCGAGGTCGATGACGGCGCCATACTCGCAGAGAAAGTCCATTCCGAGGATAACGTCCCGCGCACAGTCTTGCAGAACGACGAACTTCACAGGGCACGTCTCACCGTGGATCACGACGCGAGCAGTGCATCTCCCGACTGGTGTGATGAGGTGCCCTCCGGCGGTTCGTATTTGAGGTCCATCCCACGGCGTCGTGACTTTTCGAAGGCGGCGGGAAAGCCTCCCACTCAAGACTGAGTAGTCTGCTCCGGTGTCCACGAGTGCCGATGCGTCGAGTCCGTCGATAACAACGTTTAGGTTGTTGGGCACCGTTGCAGAATCGTCGTTACGATGCGGGGCGTCGGGCGAGTGGGAGCGCTCCGGCGATCTTGGAGGCTCTTTGCTTCGGTTGTCTTCGGCAACGCCACCTCCAGGCGTTGCCGCATTTAGTTTTCCCGGCGACGTAGGGGAGACAGGCTCTCTCGGCGGGGTCGTGGCGCTGGAGACGCTGAACGTCTGGGCGATGGTGAGCGAGATTCACGGCGGAGAGACGGCACTGAAGAGGGCGAGCGTCGGAGGTACTCCTCGATATCGCGAGGGCGTTCGCCGTACCTCGGGCGTGGGTCGTTCGGGTGGAAACCACGCAGCCCAAGTCGACGGTAGGGGCAGCTGCGGTAGATGTGGTCGGCTTCCCCGCAGTGGTAGCAGAGCGGGCGTCGGTCGGCCGTTCGCCACACGTCGGTCTTCCTCGGCGAGGGTTGCTCCGGGCGGACGTCCTGGACTTGTCCTTCCTGGCGTCGAGGATACTGTGGCATCGGAGGGTCTCGTCGGGGTGGCGCTGTGGCCTGGCGGTTAGCCTGCGGCGGTCGTCGGGCCATGGCGGCGTAACTCAAAGTCGATTCCTCTGGCGTCGTCGTGGGGATCGGGACCTCAGGTTGGAAGGCTCGGTGAACTTCCTCTCGGACGACCTCGGCCAGCGAAATTGAGGATGGGCGATCCGCGGCGGGGAGCATCTTGCGGAGTTCTTCTCGGACGATGTCACGGACGATTTCCCGAAGGCCGTTGACACCGGCGGTGTCCTGGTCCAGTCGGCAAGAGGCGACGGTTGGAGGAGCAGGCATGCCGGCGAGTCGATGGTAATGGCTCGCTCGGGCCAACAGCGCGCGCTCGATGTTAGTGGCTTCAGCCACAAAACCGTCGACGGTTGTCGGGGGATTGCGGACAAGGCCCCCGAAAATTTCAGCCTTCACGCCACGCATGAGGACGCGAAGCTTCTTCTCCTCGGCTGCCTCCGGATAGGCTCGGGCACATAGGCGCATAACATCCTCTACGAAGCTGGTCACGCTTTCGTTGGGGCCCTGCACCCTTGTTTGGAGAAGGTCCTCTGCTCGCTGGCGACGGTGGTGGTTAAGGAACGTCCGCTTCATTTCGGCGACGCAGGACTCCCACGTAGTGAAGGACGCTTCGTGGTTTTCAAACCAATGCCTCGCAGTACCCTCCAGCGAAAAGTAGAGGTTCTGGAGGCACTGCTCCGCAGTCCATCCGTTGTGGCGCGCCACACGCTCGTAGTGCTTGATCCAGTCTTCGACATCCTCGTGAATCTCACCGTGGAAGGGAGTCGGCGTACGGGGAGCGGCGGGCAGGTAGACGACGGCGGGAGCGGCGGGGGTCGGCGACTGGTCTGCCATCGTCGGCCTCGTTGGCTGCTTGGTTCTGGGCGGCAGAAGTCCGAATTCCGGCTGCAGGCCTTGGGTGCGACGACTGAACCGGATCTCGGTAGTGCCTTCGTTGGTTCTTCGTGGGCTTGGCGTCGGACTTGCACTGCGGGCCCTCGGAGGGGTACGCGGTAGGGGCATGCGGTACCCCGCACCTCCACCAAAATGTCACGAATGACGAGGTGACAAACAAGAAATAACTGAGGAAACTGAAACGTTTAATGGGGGCGAACTTGTGCCCAAAAGTAAAAAGGAAACAGAAGATAATAACAGAGCGTCGCGGGCGTCGAAAGCGGCGAAGCAGCGGGATCGAACGCTGAGGCGAAAACTGACTCGGCTTGCCAGGCGGAGCCCTTTTGTACACGCGTGGGCTTCCGGAACATTCGGCGTAGAAGGTTCGGTCCGTAGAACATTCTAACCTCGAATTAGCAAGGCGGCTCTCGAATTTGCTAGAACATCACACTACATCGTCAACAAAAATGTGTAGGCGCGGCCAGGAATCGAACCCTGGCCTTCTGCGTGGAAGGCAGGCGCGATAACCGTTCGGCTACGCGCGCTGCCTACTTGGCCAGCTGCGCGCGCGGCAATATCAAAATGAAAGCGCATGACGAAAGGGACGCAAGGTTTTCCGCTCGATGGAAATTTGACGCCAGCTCCTTGTCTACGCTGGTACCTTGAGCGTTTCACAGCGATGCGGAAAGTTCAACAAGAAAAAAACGTACGATGGCATCCTTCGTACATTCATTGCGTCTATAACACCGAGCCGCCGCGTATCCTTTTGTTTTTCTTTCATGGCACTAATTGTTTTCTGCGCATTACGGCTGTTACGGCACCACGTCCGTCTGCTCTCTTGAATTTGAACTTCAGGCTCAGATCAGGGATGGACCAGTTTAAATCAGGAAAATATAATTAACACTGTAGCAAAGTAAATCCATTATATCAACCAGAAATACGATTTGAAACATTCCATCTGAACACATACTGTGCACAGCGAATGCAATACCGAGCCAGCGTGCAAAACGCTGCCACACAACGCTACCATAATATCTCAGCGATTTTTGCATAGCACCGAGCACGGGAAAGAGAAACCAGTTGTTAATTCACATAAACGGAGCAAATTTATCGAAAGCCCGCACACTCCGAAGGTTCAGTCCACCTACGGTCATCAATGGACTCGACCATGTTATTTGTGGAGAAGATAAAAGATATTGGCAAAAATGATAAGACTCAAGAAGTTAATCTAATGCACATGTTTTACCAACCGACGGTCGTGCGCCTTCAATAAGATTTCCAATTGTCACTGCGCACCTTGGACACACTTTGGGGAGCAACACATATTTACGTCGCTGCCCGAGGTCTTCATTCAACGTGTAGTGCTGACCAAAATAAAATGCTAACCTGGATTCGTCAGAGACTTGACAGGAAGTGACGTCAACGACCAGAGCAAACGCAGACTGGATGTTGACAGGAAAACAAAATCAGCATCCAGTCTGAATTTGCTGCGTGTTGACGTCATCCTCTTCCTAGCTCCGAGTCCAAAAACGACATAGCTACTCAGCAACATTTGAAGTCGTTCGTAAAAACGCATTGTAGACCGACATTTTTATTTTACTTTCCAGGAATATCACGTTACAGATATTATAGCATGGTATTGCTCTAATAACTGTCCAAAGCAGCAAAGCCTTAGTCCAGACAAGTAATATATAAAACCGCCCACACACAGATCGGGCGCGATCAGTCGGTAAATAGCAAAGCCTTCGAGTAGCGTCCTGATACACACGCGACTGTCTGGAGTGGTTACATCTGTGGGTGATCCTATAGCCCCTGCCAGATCGGACCGCACTAAGCTCGCTCACCGAGAAACCAGTACGACACCCGCTGCCACGAGAAAGGGTTTTATAAATACAGTTCTCTGCGTGGTCTGTCCGCTGGGTTGGCCTCCCTAACGTCCAGAGAGGGACGTTAGGCCTCCCAGGTTGCGGCGACCGTGCTGGTCTGCCTCGATGATGCAGGTCCGGCTCCACTGTGAAGGTCTGGGTCCGCGACTCCGCGATGAAGGATCTTCCGCCCTCGAGCTCCGCCGGATTCGACTGCTGCCGCCGGTGCCGTTACCTTCCACCTTGTCGTTTTTTTGTCCATCGCGCCTCGCCGTGTCCTCTCTTCTTCCTCGTCCCCTATATCCACCCCTCCTGAAGCGTCTGGTCCCGGGTACCGAAGGCCGGGGGTATCGCCTCCTCAAGCGCGTGGTCCTGGGTTCCGGAGGCTGGGGGTATCGCGTCACTCTCAAGGAACTCATCAATGTCTTCCATTACGGTGTCTTTGGCAGGAGGTGAACGCAGTTCGGTTGTAGCCAGTGTGCGTGGAGCCGGAACTAGTAAAGACGGAGGCTGTTCGGTGGAAGGGCTTGGGGTTGACTCCTCGATTGTCATTTCCTCGACTAGGGCTTCGTTTGGGTGTGTTTTAGTTTGGGCGGGACCCAGGGCACCTGGATTCAGGAGGTCAAGCCGGTTCCTGCGGAGCAACTGTACCACTGCCGCTATGCAGACGAGGGGGCCCATTGTCTTTAGCATGTCTGTGTGCCGACGGCTGGCCTCGATGGGTCTCTTGGTGCACAACAGGGACCTGGTATAACCAACAGTGGTTCAGCTGGTCTTTAGAGAAGAAAAAGCCAGCAGTGTGTGGCCCCTGAAGGGCTGTGGGACCTGGGTGAGAAGTTGTGATGGGGTCGGTCTCGGTTGATCTCTCCAACGTTGCCTTGAAACGAAGTGGCGGTCTTCTCGCCCGTCGCACGTCGTCCAGGTTGCCACGGTGTGGCAAAGGGGTCTGCGTCGCCTTGCTCTCCTCTCTCGGTTACGTTCGCTCCGTTCCGCGCTGACGCTGGTCGTTTCCTCGGCATAGATGGACTCAGCCCGTTCGGAGTAGAAGACTGAGCGGGAAAACGAGCTCCTCGGGGATGGCGTGGCCGTCTCCAAGGGCGGCCTCCGCGCGAGTTGGACCGGTCTGGATCTATCTCGGCTAGCTGAGCCGTTTGGGGAAGTGGAGCTCCTAGCGTCCCACTGCGATAAGCCACCGGCTGGTCGACCCCAGGGTCGACTACTCTGTGGGCTGGGCCGGCCAGCCCCTTACCACCCAGCCTGGCTGTCCCCCGAACCAGATGGACTTGTGCTCGATCCCGGTTGACCTCCAGGACGGTAGCCTCCGTGTCGACCTCTCCGGGGTGGCACTCTGGGCAGAAGAAACACAATTAGTAACCCTGAAAATATAAATTTCTAGGCAGCGAATCGTAATGCCGGGCAGAACCGCTGTCGAGTTCTTCCCGGACAGGTTCGTGCACCGTTTGACTGCCGCGCTTAGAGCGCGTTGTGGGTTGCGCGCCAGAATCGCCCGAGACAAGGAGTTCCTCGTCTCCTTTTGCGAGTTTTCGTTCCTCGTCATCCCGATCACGAAGATGGTACTTTTTTAGGTCTGTGATGTGAACCGGGCCTGACTCCTCGTTCATATTTTCCCGAGCAAGCCTGTAGGTGAGACGTGACAGTCGTGCCTTTACGACGTAGGGCCCTTCCCACTTCGGAGCAAGTGAGGCTGCGAATGCGCTCGCTGCATTGCTCAGAGGATGGGTTCTCCTGAGAACCAGGTTCCCCATCTTGTATTCCAGGTGACGATGACTCTTATCGTACTGTGCAGCCTGCTCGATCCTTGAAGCATCGAGATTCGCTCTAGCGTCGTGCGTTGCGCTCGCCAAGCGGTTCTTTAATTTTACCACGTATTTCGAGAGTGAGCGCTCTAGTGATACTTGGTTGCTCAGTAACCCGTTCTCCAGCGGAGACGGTAGTTCTTTACCCAAGTTTAGAAGCGCTGGCGTGAACCCAATCGATCTGTTCACGGTCGTCCGGTTGGCGAAGCCCATCTCGCTGACGTACTGATCCCTGTCCCTGTCTGTTAGCGCGATCGACATGCTTTTCAAGTTTCGATTCCCTCTTTCAGTGATATTAACCTAGGATGATATGGTGTTGTCTTCCTGTGTTTTATGTTTAGCGCCAAGCAGGAGTCAGTGAACAGTTCTTGTAAAATAACTAGCGTTATCGCTAATGAGACATGTGTGTGTACCGAAGCGCACGAAAGTTTCTAACAACTTCTCCCAGATGCGCTCCGAAACCAGCTTCCTCAGGAGTGCAACTCCACCCATTTTAAGAAATGATCGGTTATCACCAATAAATACTGGTTCCCACGGAAACTCCTTGGTAGCGGTCCGATGATATCGCAAGCGACCATCTCCCACGGGTAGTGACTCAACACAGATTGCATCAGCCCCGGGGCCTTTCCCCTCTCAACTTCGCTTTCTGGCAGGCTGGACAGCTACGGGCGTATCGGAGTGTGTTCTGTCTCATCCCCGGCCAGGTCGCAACGCGGCGTAACTTTTGAAAAGTCTTGCTGCCGCTGCCATGACCTGCCAGAGCTGAGTCATGGAAAATCCAATGAATCACCTCCGCAGCTTCCTCGGAACCACAACCCTAAACAGAGAATCATTCCCCTCCGCTTCATCCAGCGTTGAGATGTAGCGGAGCAATAAGCTGTCTTGGCCCAGCAGATATGAATCAATATGTTTGTGAACTCGACCGTCCGCGTTCCCGGTGTAAACTGCAATTCCCTCAAGTTTTCCCAACACCCGCTGACAAAAGCCATCTGCTTTCTGGGCCTCGACAAGCTCTTTCCTTGCTCACCACTTCACCCCAAGCCATGATCCTTTGATCCCTCGTGCGGCCTCCTAACACTACGACGAGCTCCGGTTGATTCATCTCCTCCCTGCTGTCTCGCTCATGAGCGGCAGTGTGGGGCACGCATCTCTCACAATCTCCTGGTTGCGTCCCCTCCTCCCAACCACTATCATGGGGTGCCCGAGAAAGTGCGTTTGCAAACTTGTTGGTCGAGCCTTTTCGGTACTGAACTGTATATGAGTATCTCTGTAGGGTGAGTGCCCACCTAGCTAACCTCGCCACCGGCCCTTTCAACCTTTGAATCCAGGTTAGAGCGACGTGGTCTGTCTGAAGGACAAAAGTGGTCCCGTGTAAATACAGGTCGAACTTCTTCGACGCAAACATGACGGCTAGCCTCTCTTTTCCGTCACGCTGTAATTGCGTTCTGGCGGCGTTAGGGTTGGACTGGCGAATGCCACTGGTTGTTGCCGCCCGTCATGCTCCTGCAATAACATTGCTCCGACATCGTAGTTGCTCGCATCTGTCTGTACAACGAACGGACGGTTAAGCTCTGGCAGGCGCAGGCTTGCTGTATCTGCTATCGCCTTCGTGAGTGAAGAGAAAGCTACCTCGTGTTCTCGGCCCCAGGCCCACTTGGAGCCTTTGTGGAGCAGCAGGTTCAATGGTCGGGCAAGTCCAGCGCACCCTGGGATAAACTGCCGATAGAAAACGACCATTCCCAGGAACCTTTGAAGGCTTTTCACGTCACGCGGCGGTGGATAATCAAGAATGGCCCTCAACTTATCCTCGCTCGGCCTCAAGGTGCCCTCATCTACAATAAAACCTAGGAGATTAACTCTTGAGGCCGCGAACTGCACCTTTTTTAGATTAATCGTTAGTTCGGCCTCGCTCATCCTACTTAATATTGTCTCAAGGTGTGCTAAATGCTCTTCGAACGACTTTGAGAATAACAAAACGTCGTCCATGTACGCCATTGCAAAGTTAAACTCCACGTCCCCAACACGATGTCCATTAGCCGTTGAAAACTAGATGCCGAGTTGGACAATCCGAACGGGAGGCGGGTAAACTAAAACAGACCCCATGACAGGTGAACACCGTCTTCTGGACATGTCTGGTCTTACCTGAATCTGCAGAAAACCCCTGCTACAATCTAACGTGATGAAAACCCTCGCGTTACCTAGCCAGTACATGATCGACTCAATAGATGGGAAAGGATATGAATCTCTCAGTGTCATCTCATTAAGTCGGCGGTAGTCAATGCAGAGGCGAGCGGTGCCGTATTCTTTGGGTGCTAAGACTACTGGGAAAGCCCAGGTGCTCTGTAACGGCCGCACGGCTTCTGTGTCTATCATCTCATCGAGAGCCTTATCCAGAAGGGCTCGCTTGTGCGCACTCAGCGGTCTGGGATTACAACCCCTCCGCCTAGCATCTCCTGTGTCAATTCTATGCTGCAAAACGTTCCTCAGCCCCGGCCTCTCGGTACACATAGCTGCGTGGCGACATAAACCGTGAGCAAGCCTATACCGTTGTTCTTCCGGCCCGTTATACGACGCGATAATCGCTTCCACGTTTTCCGGTACGGCTCGCGCAGCTATACTTGCTCCAGGTGTGATCCAGTGAACGAGCATCCCATCTCCTGTGTCAAACTCGGTGGAGCGACAAAGGGAATGAGAGAGGTCAACGGGCTGTAGTGGTACCCGTTATCTTTTAAATTTAGGATTATCCCCTCACGGCAGATGAAGTCCTGTCCTAAGATAAAAGGAATTGGCATGCCTGGCAAATAAACAAAACGCTGACTCCTTCGTCTGCCGTCGAGGCTAACCTGAAGGCGCACTGCGCCTTGCGCCTTCACTGTTCCAGCTGATAAACACAGCGCGATTGAGACTTTTCGCACGCAAAGATTCCTGCTGCGACATTCTGCGTACAGACAGTCTCCAATCAAAGAAATAGTAGAGCCGGTATCATTTAGAGCCGAATATTCTCTACCACCGATCCCCAAGCGCACGTACGGCACTTTTTCAGGTGTTAGATTCTGAGCTCGACAGGCCAACGGGGCAAACACCAACCGGTTGCTGACCGCAACTCCAGCCCCGTTGGCAGACTGATGAGGGGCCTCAGCAGCGGCCGGCAACCGTGAGTCGGGAAGTCCAATTAGTGGCGCCGGCCTCTCCCGTTTCCCTGAGAGCCATGCGAGGGAGCTGCCGTCTATGTCGTCTATGTGCACTGACGCTTGATATGCCCAAGCTGATTGAATTTAAAGTAGCTGACCTGTCCCCTGCCATTGTGTGCTGAGCATCCGTTGCCGCCACCACGCGACGCAGTGTCGCGCTGAGGGATATTGTGGTTCCCGCGGCCCTCATAATGGATCGCGACTCCGCAGTGGTCGGCTGCGCCGCCTCCCCTACGGGGATGCACCCTGAAGAGCCTGCATTGGTTGCTTTGCGTCCCTGTTCGAAAGCGAAGGGGTCCAGGGTCCTGGACACGGGCGCGACGGTTGCACCATTTCTATGATCCGCAACGGCCATGTACGGCGTACGTGCGTCGTCGCAAGCCCCTGCGTTTCGCCCCAACCAGGCGCAGCCCGGCTCGAGACTCCTCTGCGCGTGGAGGGCGGCGATACTGCAGCTCAGAGAGCAAGCTCGCCTGAACGGTTCGCGCCTCCCTGGCAAGCACTTTTAAGTTAAAAAAATCACGTCCACGCAGGAAGGCTTTGAACCTAGGGTGACACTGGCGGATTGCCCTAGCTACCTTTTCTGCTTCGGACGCTTTCTACTCAGCCCTCGAGTAAAGTTCTTGTATTGCGCGGGCGTACTCTACGAGGCTCTCCTCTGGGTGTCGAGTGCGGCAAGCCAATTCGTCCCTAATCCGCATTTTATAGTCGGGAGGTAAAAATTTTTATGTGAATCGTACCCGAAAATCTGCCATTGTCTGGAACGGTCTCTTGCAGCCGCCTCCAGAGCGCGGCGTCCCCCATCAATGCAATCGAGATTATCTGCGTCAAGGCCGTTACGTCCGATACCCCCAACGCGGCTATAGGTATGCGTCCAACTCCTCAAGGAAATCGTGCACCGATTTGCCATCTGAATATCCCGAGTAACTCGGTGTGGGAACGCTTAACCACAAACGTCAGTGCGGCATTGGCGACTCTCGGGGCTGTCCCTATTTGTCGCAAAAACGTCTCGAACATCGCCGTCATGGAACGTAAAAGATTCCTGACGTCTCCCGAGCCTCTCGCCGAAGCCGTGAGAAAAGTCCCGGCCCCCGGCGTCACTGCGCTGTCCGCCTGTGCATTCGCGCCTTCTCGCGCACCTGCAGCGACGTCTGACACAGCCTGGACATCGCTCTTGGCCGGGACGCCATTAATTCGAGGTGACCTTGACATCGTTGGTGTCTAACTAACACACTCAAGGGGCTTGGGCGGTAACTTCCGTCCAAAAAGAGACCGAGGCGCAATGTGGGTGGCCTTCCCGGACGAACAGGAGCAGCGGCAATCCGATCGGGCCCTACGTTGGAAGCACCAGTTAAGCTGGGTGTCCTATTGCGTCTGCCCGATCGGACCGCACTCCGCTCGCTCACCGAGAAATCAGTACGACACCCACTGCCACGAGAAAGGGTTTTATAAATACAGTTCTTTGCGTGGTCTGTCCGCTGGGTTGGCCTCCCTAACGTCCAGAGAGGGACGTTAGGCCTCCCAGGTTGTGGCGACCGCCGCTGTGCTGCCATTCTGCCTCGATGATGCAGGTCCGGCTCCACCGTGAAGGTCTGGGTCCGCGACTCCGCGATGAAGAATCTTCTGCCCTCGAGCTCAGCCGGATTCGACTCCTGCTGCCGGTGCCGTCACGTTCCACCTTTTTCTTTTTTTGTCCCTCGCGCCTCACCGTGAGCCTCTCTTCTTCCTCGTCCCCTACACATCCTACTGCTCGGTTTTGGTATCTGCTATGTGACTCTAGATAATATGGCTCTACCCTAACACAGGCAGCGATCCAGGCGTCCCGCCTCTGAGTAGGGTGCCTCGATGCGCGCGTTTCAGGGTGAAGAATTTCTTTGTAGTAGCTTGCGCCGACGGCGCGTGCCAATTCTAACATAAGCAAACGGTGGCAACCAAAGTGCCGCCAAAGCACTAGTAAGAGCTAGGTGCCCACGCCGAGGAATGCAACTGCGCGTGCCGGCATGTGCATTCTACGAAAACTTTAAAAAATAATTTAAAAATCACAACGCACGTGAGCGCGTGTACATGAAGGCACTCTACCTCCGAACAGAGCCGTTTATTGAGAGAATTTGGCCATACATTGGTTTGAATAGGCGAGCATCTCGGGGCCAACCACAGGCCGCGAAACAGCCCCTAGCGGTGGTCGTAACACCTTTGCAAGTGGGATCCCGTCTTAACCTCGAACCGCGCACCGCGGTCAGGCGGGCCTACTCTCCAGCCAGGACGTTCGCTGCTTATCGAACAATGTTGCCAAGCGTCTCTTGCCGAAGCATTCACAACTGAGCGCAAGAATAAATTAAAAATATATATATTTATAAAACATGCAGGAGTTCTCTTCGACTACAAAAAAGCACAAACAGTTAAATAAAATACGTAAACCAGCAACAAATCAAAAAATTATAAAAATATCTATACTTCGTTTTACTTTATCTGCGAGCGAAGCCAAAGCTATAAGCGCGAGACCAGCACTTTTTGCGTTTCTCCCCAGCTCGCGCGCTCGAGCGAAGCCGGAACGTACGGAGCTTTCGTGCTCGCGCTTCCAGCTTTGCCTTCGCTCGCACATAAGGTGAAACGAAGCATAGAGTCTCAAAGCTTTCATCAGAAAGCGCCAGAAGCCGCATGGCCATTGCATCAACGATGGCTGCGCTCGCGGCAGCTCTTGCTTCCACGACGTGCTGGAACAGAGGCTGCGATCGTTAAAAAGTCAGAGCTCTGCAACCCTTAAACATGACCCGTCCTACAATATTTGATGCTACGAATCTGAGTGGATACCTCCCCTGCGTTCCGAAACAGTAAGTGTGTCGCTAATCCAGGCCGTCGGCGACACAGCAGACGCCGCCATCTTGTCATTGCGCACCCCAGTGACGTGCCCCTGGCGCACCCCAGCAAGGCGGAAACGTTAGGCGGTGCCAGCATCGCCCAAAATGGCGGCGCACGGGAGCCCTTCTTGCAAACGTGTGTACTTCGTTTCACCTTATGTGCGACCGAAGGCAAAACTGGAAGCGCGAGCACGGAAGCTCCGTGCGTTCAGGCTTTGCTCGAGCGCGCGAGCTGGGGAGAAATGCAAAAAGCGCAGGTCTCGCGCTTCTAGCTTTGGCTTCGCTCGCAGATAAAGTGAAACGAAGTATAATTCGACCCGTGCCGAGCGGGACTCCGCGTCTCAAGACGCTCGCGCACCCCACCTTTTGCACTGCTTTCTTTCAGCCAGTCTCAGGACGCTGTTCTAGCAGTGCAGACAAAGGCGTGGGCACGAGCGCGTGGCTTTGGAAAGTGCCTCCTATGCACGAGGTCTCGTACAAACAAAAGCGTTTCGCTGAGCTAGGCTCACGCGCCTGTGCCTTTGTCTTCACTGCAGACATTTGTGAGATGGAGTAGAGGTCTCCTGATTGGTCGACGCTGTGTCACAAATTTAGTTTACGCTCTAAGCGTGGGGGGAATATTCGGCGCTGGCGGCGGCCTTTGCTCCACCTATTGTCTAAACTCTCCTAATATACGGCTCTGCCTCCGAACAGATACGAGCGCCACCCACTGCATCACACAGCGCGGAGGCCGGACTCGGCCACAGCGCGCATTATCACTGACATCCGACGCGATGCCAACTGAGCTGAGTGACCAGAGCCATACCAAGCGCGCGAGAGGGGGAAAACTTCCTCCGCCCAACAACAGTGTCACGCGACACGTTTGGGGGATCTATTTCACGCAGCGGATAACGCGGGCCTTTTTACACTTCGATACTGGCGCCATCTAGAAGTCGGGACTCCCTTCTGCGTGGCTCTGGCCCAAAAGAGGGGGAGGAGGCGGTATGTGGTGTTTTGAATTCTTTTTGCACAATGTTTAAAACGTGTTCCTGGCGATCACCTCCACGGTGAAGTTTGTGCGTTTTTCAAGCTCTTACCTATTCGTGTTCGTAAGACGAGCGATGTCTTCAGCCAGGAGAAGAGGTGATGACTTGGTGACGTCTTCCGGAAAATTAGCTTGGTGGACAGGGAACCTTAACGAGCATCACGCAGTAGTGATTCACGAGCACAAGCCAGTATGATGCTCACGCGGATCCAAATGGGCAGAGGTGGGGGTTGAATTTGAGTCCCCAAAGTTCTGCAGCACGAGCTTACATTCACATTATAGGAGCTATGGTGCATCAACACATTTGGCCACCAACCTCCCTCCACCCCTGTAACCGAGCTCAGAACCAGAGGATGAGGAACATTTTTCGAGAAGTTTAAGGCAAGCTACAAACACAAAAAGTAGATCTACAACTGACTGGAAAGTAAACAAAGACATACCCTTCGGAATAATTTTGTCAGCCAGGGTGAGCTTAACGTGATGCCTGTTGTCAAGTTAGGTTTGCTCGCTGTTGGTTCATCCACTTTGCAAATATTTCAAGCACCGCTAACCTCTCCCCTACTACAAGCATGTAGTTTACGATGTAGTGACATATACGTTGAAGCTCTGCATCTGCATGCTATACTGCATCAGCTCTAACGTGAGCACGAAATAATATAGATGTCACAATGCACTTGTAAGTACCAAATGTATGATGGAGGAATGAGCATTGACGTCACTGGCCTGCAAAGAGGCAGAGACTCCTCCACGGGCAGGGCTTGGGAAGCTCTTTCATTAAAGCAGCAGGGCGCAGAGGGAGCGGCGGTCGACGCTTGGCGAGAAACGGTCACTCGGCCTCTGGCGTGCTGCAAGCCCTCAATGGTTCCGACGAGGCTTGGTGCAAGCTCGAGTCTGAAATCTCATTCCACTTTCGCCGAACGTGTGGTTCGTTTGGCAGCCTAATTTCCAGACTGTTGTAAATAGCCAAAGGCTTCCGAACAGGAAACGGTCAGCAAGCTATAGACAGCCAAACAGACCGCACTTCGCAAGGTCACACCTCGCTCTGCTCACAGAAAATTAAATATAACCTCGGGTTCGACCTTGCACCAAGTTTTGTCAGAACCTCCAAGGGTTCACAAGATGCCGGCAACAAAATCGACCTTTCCCCGCTCGGCGTCGACCGTCGCTCCGTTGAGAGCTCCCCAAGTACCGCCCGCAGAGGAGCCTCCGCCTTGTTGTGGCCAGCGACATCAACACCGAAGGTTCATAGTCATAGGCTCATAGAAAACTATAGAACACGTAATTTTAAGGTGCACGGGGCTTCGTCCCACCCTGTTGGGGGGATAACTACGGATTTAAAGGGGGCACTGGGATTTACAGACATGGATGGTTTGTTGAGTGTGAATAACCATACATTACAGTGTTTTGATCCCAACTTTGCTCTCCCCTCTGTAATGCCTTCGGGCCCTGAGTGTAAAGCAAATAAATAAATAAAATAAATAAATAAATACATGGACAGGGAAAGAATTGCGGTAACTAAGAGGAAATTGGAAGATTGGTGGAAAAGATCTAGGGAAGGGTAAAAAAATACAGATAAAAATAAGCAATGGAATCACTTTAAAAGAGGGGGGAGGTTCTGGTATAACAAAATTTATAAAAATTAAAAAAGAAAAAGAAGGGATGACGAAATGTTAGGCTAAGTGGCGCAAGCTGCCGTCCGTTACAAAGGGTATAGCCATTACCATCCATCCATCCATCCGTCGCGCGCGTTCAGTGTTTACGGTACCTAATCGTTGGCGCTATTACTCTGCGTCTGGGTAATGTTGTCGAGGCTAGCGAAGCTTCCAAAATACAGCAAATCTTCAATGTTGCGAGATCACGGGGCTTCCTCTCGCATCTCATTTGCATGCACAACATGTTTTGACGGAGTAGACCTCTTTTAAAATCGAAAGCATCCTGGGATCCCATTGACAGCAGTTTCGGTTTCGATTTTCCAATCTTCCTCACGACATCTCGTCACAACCAAAGACAGGGCTTGCATTTTGGGATATGTGACTTTCCTCAGTCTGGGGCAGTAATTGGTTACTAGCAGCGCATTACTGGTAACTAGCTAGTTTTTCGGTAACTTCTAAATGTAACTCGTTACTGCTTAGTGAACATGATTTGTAACTGTAACAGGGTTACTATTTTTCGAAAGTAACTATAAATAGTAACGTCGCTACAGTTATTTCTCAGGTTTACGTGCAAAAATATTGCAAACACGACCACCAAATCGTTTCACAACATCGTGAGAGAGTCCAAAGTCCTGGTACGGGAAGGACACAGCAAAAACTGCTGCAGTAACCATCTAAAGAACGAGGGGGAAAAAATAAAATAAATTTTGGGTTATCCTGATTAGCCAAACTGGTTCCGCCAACAGGAGGGATGGGGACATTGGTGTCCGTACCCGCAATGTATGGTACATCGCCCACAGCGCAAGCAGATGTAACAGAGAGCGGGATCTCTAAAACGTTTTTCTTTTCTTCGTCCGGCGGAGAGAGCGAGTGCTTTTTGCAGAGGGTAGTTTTTTTGTGTGTGTGTTTTTTTTTGTGTGATTGCCGCCACAAACACCCACAGGCTTACGGCACTACCGATTTTCCGAACCTCGTCTTCTTGCCACCAAGTATACGTTTCCTTTCCCTCTAATTCGAATTGTCCAACTTCCAGATGCACTCTCAGGGGTCTCGACTTTAGGCCAATATTCTCTCCTTCCCTTTTTCTGCAAGCCAACTCCCGGCCTTGCCTCCCGTCATCCACTAGTTGTCCTTTTTCGGGTCCCATCACTGGAAAAAGAGTATTTGCTCGAAACGTCTGTGTCGTTCTACTTGTTTGTGTGTTTTCTTGAAATTGAAAGACCGCCCTTAGCCGGGACCAGGGACACTTGGCATCAGTTGGTTCATAGATATTCACGTCGTGGGTTTTCTGCGTGGTCTCTTTTATTTTGGGTGGTGAGATAGAAAAGCACAAACGTGTTTGCTCTGGCTAAGGGGCAGAAAAAATATAGCAATAGCCATTTGGAATTTGACACGCAGTGGTCGTTTGTATCTAGATTAGTGCTTATTTTGCACCGCTGCCGTGTTCAGCGAGTTTGACGGAGGAATGTTGCCTCAACATTGTTCTCCAAGTTTTCAAGAGAAGCTTCGTGTTTCATCAAAGAATGTGCGCAAGCAGCAGAAAACGATTCGAGCGACGTGTGGATTGGAGTGGCACATGAAAACATCTACAAAGCTGATTGCAAGGTATGACATATTGTTATTGACTTCACAATTGCATGATTTCTATTGCTTCTGTCCCACTCCACCTCACCAAATAAATCTAAAATTAGAATTGACCGATTGTAAATTTGCACTATGATTGGATATATAGCCAAGATCTAGACGTGTGCTGTTGTTTTCGTGTATACCTTATGGTGGCGGCGCTTATGCTAAATTTCTTCATGGATATTCAGCAGGTGTCTGCTATGTTAAAATTTTGAAACACTAAAGTTGCCTATAATTTTGCCAAAGAAGAAACTATAAATTCTTTCATAATGTGGATTTACTCAGATACTCTCTTAAATTATGGTCTTGTTCAAGGAGCTATTCATAGTAAAAAATGAAGAAGGATGAACCGAGCATGTTATTATTGATTATTAAAAATATCTTAGTTTCTTAAGATAATCAGATTCACTACCGTGAACAACACAATGTCTTATTAAACTTCGATGCTACTCTAAAGGCATTTAAAATTCCTTCTGAAGGTTTTCTCATATTTTTAAGTAACTACGAAGTAACGGCATTACTTTAGCAAAGTAACTGTAACTGTAACAAGTTACTCTTCTAAGTTTGTAACTGTAACTGGGTTACCTTTTTGCCCGAGTATCTGTAACTGTAACACTGCTACATATTACCAATACCATGCCCGCGACTGCTTTCCTTAAATTTAGAATACTGTTGCAGTTGCCTACCAATACAGGTCGAATGCTGGAGCACATTTCTGAGGGCTCCCAATCAGCCAAAGTCTGTGCGCAGGTAAACACGGAACTACGATAGCACTTGGAAGAAGTGTACTGGACCGATAATCCCGTTCCATTGTCTCCTCAATGGCCCAAGCTTCTTAAATGGTCCGTCAGCAGGGATGGTCATGCCGCACTCTGGAGTGAAAGCCAGACCGACACAAAGGTACTCCTCGCAAAGTCTAGGCAGGCCCTCACGGTCGCTGCATGTCCGTGTTTCAATGGGGCCCTTACGAATACAAATGGGGGCAACGCAAGTGCGCGCCGACGTTATTTTCATTCATTACTTCATCCATGGGGCAATCGAAACTGAAGCCACGCTATTCCTCTTCATGACCTAAGAGGTCCCATAATGCAATGCATGCAGGGTTGCGTGCGGGGATATGTGGGAGTACTAGTTAATTCTAAATTGTTTTACGGCGCTCCCTGCTTTTCTTCTATTAGCTGCCTAACATTTATAACCTGGAAACAACAGCCAGGAACAAGAACACGAAGCAATAAAATACTGCAAGAACCCAAACAATAGAGAGAGTGATGTCTCAAAGCAGGTCTCGTACAAATACTACATGATTCCGAGAGCCAATGTCGCGAAGGAAAGGGAATGAGTGCGGGCGGAAAGTTCCAAGTTCTGTACATCTTTATTCAATGCTGTCCTCAAGATGCATTACACAATATCGAAAACAGGTGCAACATCAACTTGTAGCAAAACCTGGGCCCGTTTGCTCGAAGCTGGTTATGTTTAACCATCGCAGAAAGTCAATCGCATTTCCCTACGAGGGGGAATTTTGGGTCGCGTGACTGACAGAGCAGAGACGACGGCGAAGCATGGCAGTGCCCCCACCCTCAGCGAGCGTCGCTCACTTTGGAACTAATATGTCGTAGTCGCTACGCTATGAGGCCAGTTCGTCATCAATGAATGTTGCTGGAAGCTTTTAGTGTGAGGAATGGTCGTGTCCCATTTTTTAGATTCTCTTTCAATTCTGGGCACTCCTAATTCCTGAAGAGACACGGTAATTGTCGACATGGCAACGTTTTGGTTCGTAGTGGAATGTCTTGACTCAATCGGCCGGGCATTGATGACACGCAGAAGCAGACCGCATACCGATTTCCACTGAAGCCGAAGTACGCAATTTTAATTTTATGAAGAACGTTTGATGAACACTTCTTAGATGCTGGCAAACCTCTGCCGGTGTGCCGCCCGCCTTTCGCTGCTCACTTCTTTCTCATGACTCAGACTTGAGTCGTGTCATAAAGTTTATTCTCTCTATTTTTCATCGTTTCTAACACTGAACTTCGTTGTCCTCTCCGCACAGGAAGGCCATTTCAAAGAAGCTTGTCTAGACTTCAGGCAGTCAAACATTGAATAATTTGTCACAGATGAGTTGATTTGGCTTACCTTACTCATATTTGTACCACGAGCAACAAAACCAGTTCCTAAAGCTCAAACGTGGGCCTGTTGCGTCGCGAAAACCCGACAGTGCGCGTATTCGGGTACCCCTTTTCAAAACGCTTTCCACGAAAGCCACTTATATTCGCTACAGCCAGTAGGTGAAACGAGCTACCAACCCACAATATAATACACGAAGCTATCGCACATCAAGCCCTCGTCAAACTTGGCAAGGTACTTGTACGTACCTAGTAAGAATTGGGAGTTCACTTTTTGCCACGGTTAAAGTTAACCGGCTTCAGGCAAACGGGCCCTGCTGGGTAGTGCGGGAATTCAACTAGCGAAGTCCCAATAGACCCTTTACGGAATTCAGTGCCACCTGGTGACTCAAACAGCAGTTTAAATTTTACCGTATTAATCGCGGCAAGGAACCTGTGGTCTGCAGTATTTTATGGGGCACCGTCACTTTAACAAGTCAACGGTAGAGTACAATGTGCGCTTCACTGTACAGTTCTTCTCAATCTCTTTCTGTGTCGATGGCGAAAAGATGCAACCAGACAGAACAAAGCGCCAACCTACATAGACGCATTCATAGAGTTATATGCATCAAGGGGCTTTGAAGCCGAGGTGTGCTACTAACAGATTGACTGGGTCCGAGCTAGGAAATGAACGCTCACGCAGCTCTTGCATCCAATTCCTGCTTCACGTCGCGCTAACGTCTAGAATGTATAGGCCTCGAATCATGTGCTTAGGAGCATCTTCAACTTCTCCCTTCAACAGTAAACAGACAGGCGCCATTAGTATAGCACAGATGCCACTTTTCAGATGATGATGATAGTGATCGAAGTGGCCAGACTGAATTCCGGAGAGGGTCTATTGGCAGCGGAAAGTGCAGCGTGGCAGCACACACTCGAAAATCGGTCCACCATCAAGGGAAAGGCCACAGAAAGGTATTTGCGTGGTACAGGACCACAAAACAAAAATCTCGGAAAACGTTCCTTCACACTTACTTGAACACTCTAAGCTACAAATGATGGAAGAAGCAAGAGTTTCAGAATTGAAACTGCCAGTGTTTTACTTATTTTTGCAGTAAAACTGAATTTTAATTTCTTTCTTATAGAGTTTACTTTCTGCAGGTTTGTTCTTTCAGACAAACACGAGCTCTATCAAACAAAAACAATAAAGACATTTGCACAAACATAATGGGCCTCTCCTCAAAGCAGTACACCTCGAGAGAGTGCAAAGGAACTTGGAACAAAAGCTAAAGCATGACCCAATACGCATTCAAATGTAGAACATAAGAGTATACTGCTCTAAAACACGTTAAGCAAAGTTACCCATTACACTGCCCAGCCTCTAGATTGCAGTTGGCAAGGAATCATTCTCTACTCCCCAATACATTTGTGTGATGACAAACGGTGGCATTTGGACAAAAGACTCGGCAGAAATACGCCAGGCACTCTAGTTCTGTGTGCACAATCTTGTGAACCGCCACACCGGAATTCAAACTAAACCTTCTACCTTTAAGATATTCCTGGCGTTTGAAAGGGCTATTTTCTGCCAATGTTTTTATAAAAATGCCCTTAGGCTTTTGCATCATCATCTTTTGGCATGTGCCTGATTCGGAAACACCGTTTAGAAAATGGCGTCGGATGCTGCTGGCCTTAGTGAGGCTTATCACGCACAGGCGCCTCAGTGTGGCGACCAACTATTAATCTGAGCAATGCCTTGAGATTTATCTTGCACTTGGGTATATGTACATTTAAATGGAAATGGCATACAATTCTGCATCAGTGAAATTATTAAACATATTACAAAGCATAGCACGCTCAACTTACAGGTCAACCGCAAAGTATTCAGCATGTGTGCATCTGTAAGGTTTTTGAACAATGTGTCTGATAATGGCGGTTCAGAGTGGAATTATGAAAAAAGGTTTTAAAGCAGTGCTTGCACTTGAATTGTTTTCCACTGTGCGTTCGACTATGCGAGGTCAGATAGGAATTCTGAGAAAAGGCTTGGGGGCAAAGCTTGCACTTAAATGGCTTTTCACCAGTGTGTGTTTGGTTATGCCTTCTCAGATCTGAATTCCGAGCAAAGGCTATTCGGCAAAGCTTGCACCTAAATGGCTTTTCACCAGTGTGTGTTCGGGTATGTATTCTCAGAACTGAATTACAAGCAAAGGCTTTTGGACAAAGCTTGCACTTAAATGGCTTCTCACCAGTATGTGTTTGATTATGGACTTGCAGGTGTGCATTCCAAGCAAAGGATTTTGGGCAAAGTCTGCACTTAAATGGCTTCTCATCAGCGTGTGTTGACTTATGCCTTGTCAGGGATGAATTCAGAGCATATGATTTTGGGCAAAGCTTGCACTGAAATGGCTTTTCACGAGTGTGTGTTTGGTTATGCATTCTCAAATCTGCATTCCAAGCAAAGGCTTTTGGGCAAAGCCTGCACTTAAATGGCTTTTTACCAGTGTGTGTTGCATTATGCCTTCTCAGAGATGAATTCGCAGTAAATGATTTTGGACAAAGCTTTGCACTTAAATGGCTTTTCACCAGTGTCCCTATGATTATGGACTTTCAGATCTGCATTCCAAGAAAAGGCTTGGGGGCAAAACTTGCACTTAAATGGCTTCTCACCTGTGTGTGTTTGGTTATGGCTTTTCAAATCTGAATTCCAAGCAAAGGCTTCAGGACACAGTTTGCACTTGAAAAACTTATCACTTTTGTGCTTTTGAGTGTTGCTTGGCACTTTGGACCTGGATCCAGATGACACGGGAGGATGCTCGCTCTTGAATTGTTCATTGCCATGGGCAACCAGGTGGCTCACGATTCCACGCTGATCTCTGGTGACATAGGTGCAGGAACAGCATCTGAATGAGACGACCTCGGTGACTTTCAAAGGGCTGCTGGTCATCTCCAGCTGTACAGCTTCATCACCTACAAGAAAAAGGCTCATGTGTATTAGCACACACAAGAGATGGCCAAGATAGCCACTTAGTTTAGAAATTAGTAGTGACTAATGCAGTCTTGCTGAAGCTATGCAGCATATGTTGCTTCCCTTGAATTAAAGGGAGACTCAAGCGGTTTTTGGGGAAGCTACTTTTTGGTGCGATGGCGTTAAGGAAGTGTCAGTGAATGAGTATCTTCAGTTTTAGAAGGCAGAACCGCCTATTAATCACGCAGGAATAAAATACGTGCGGACTCTTTTCTGTACTTGCGAGGACCAATGAAATTATCGTATGTTTGAAAATTTTGGCGGCCTTTCTTCTCCGCTGCGTTGGAAACAACCGCAGCGGCAGGCCAATCACTGGTCGAGGAGAACTGGTGGCGCGCGTTGCATGCCGGTCGTGCCAGTCGCGGGCCGGCGGCGGCTTCTTCTCTGGGAACATGGCGTCGGTGGTGATCGTTGGCGTGGTCGGCGTGGTGGAAGCTCATCGTTCCGCGTAAAAGCGCTATCCTTGACTGTGAATTTTCGTCGTGTGTCGCTATGATAACCCAGCACGTACTAGAAGGGAAGATCCACCTACTCGTGCGGCGATGTCGTGGCGGCACTCTCAAGACAGCAGAAACGCCCGTGCCGTCGTGTTTGTTTACTTCGACTACAGTGGTGCTTTCTAAGCATTTGTGTCCTCGAACATCGCCCGGATTTCTTATTGGGCGCATTTCATGCGTGTGCTCAAGTTCAAGGTATTACTGGCGCGTACCGTATAAAGGATGCGAATTTTCACGCGTTTTCATCACCGGAGAAAAGTGATTAGTGTTAGCAATCCTGAACGCTCGCGACGTCTATCTGATCACGAAATCATATTTCTACGTTGCTATATCGCTGCTAAGATTACATTGTCTTTTATAATCGTAGAAAAGGCGTGTGGCGATATTTGTACTATTGCAATGTCGTGTATTAGAGTCGTGATCGTCCAAGACGGCGTACTGCATCTTTTTATTTTTTTTCATCCACTGTAGCCTGCAAGCCTATCAAGAAAAAATAATAATAAAGCTTTTGGCTATAGAAAACTGTCTGTCTATATTCTGTTACGGCATTGAGTAGCAGTGCGTCCCCTTTTAGAGGGGCCGCTGAAACAGCTGACGGCGGCGTATAGAAGCGGTCGCCGTGCTAACGACCCGCTGCGCTTGTTGTAGTGTGTACGCGCGGCGCTGAGCGGTCGTTCCGGTCGCTCCGGTTGCAACGGACGCAGTCGTAAATACGCGCTCGTTGCACATGTCTGAACCAGCCTTCCCTCCGTCCTCCCGAGGCGAAAGTCAACGTGGCGACATCGCTTGACATCACACAGAGGTAACGCTGCGATGTCAAACGTTGGTTTGGTTAGGACTTGCCCAAACCGCAAATCGAAGAACGCCCGAAAAGGTCTGCGTTTCGTCGTCCTCGGAACCCGAACATGACTCCGAAGCGCTGCTATCGTCCACATCGCATGTCGGAGTGGCGTCATAGGAAATCATCCTCAGGTCGGCTGTCCGCCGAAGAATTTCAACCTCTAACGGCGTCAGGTCCTCGAGCGTAGAGAACTCCGCCATGATCGAAGCTCGAATGACAAAGAGGTTCGGCCGATGCGGCTACCTCGGGATCACTGCGCGACGGAGCGTCGTCCAACGCCATTGGCCCGAGATCCTTTTGATAAGCGTGCGAGGACCAATGAGAGTGGTTTCGTTTTCGGATGGATCCGAGGTTTGGCGGCCTTCAATTACATTTTTATTAAAGAAATAATCACCGCATGGCTATACTTTTTGGTTTTTAGGGATACTTAGGGCGTCTAAATTCAGCTGTCATCATCAAATACACGAATTTAAAACCACCGAGTGTCCCTTGAATTTCCAGAAGCATTTAACTGCCAGACCTGACAGCGCTGATTAAGAGAGTCCCTAAACATTAAAGGGCACTCCGGCCAAAACTCGAAATGAAATAAATTACTGGTATCGCTGTAGTGACACAAAATACGACCCCAGCCAAAATATTACGTCCGTGGGACGCCGCATTCTCAACTAATGCCGATAATAAAAATGCGACCCGCCGCGAGCCGCTGCTCCTTAGCGGGCGGCCAGCGGGTTGCCGATCGCCAAAGCAACATTGGGCCGTGACGTCAGTATCGTTCTCTTTTTTCCTCCGGTCCGGGCGTTGCGCGGAGTGCGCTTCTTTGAGCCGCTACCACCGCTACTTCGGCTTGTGATTGGCGTGTTTAGCCGTTGCTTTTATCTGTAGCCCGTGTAGCTTCGGTATAGCCTTTTGTTTATTTGCTTGTGAGGACTCCAAGACTCGTTTTAGCGAGCAACTCGGTGCGCCCAAGACTGCCCAGCTGTTCCTCGAAAGATGCCGAGTGCAACTTGTAGCGCTGTGGGCTGCTCAAACAACCCGCTGCGCAACACGGAGGTGCTTTTTCACAAGTTTCCAACGGACCGGAAATTGGAGAAGGTGTGGGTGAACGCTGTTCGACGAGTGGACTTTGGACTTCGGCTTTACGCGCCCGAGGAAAAAGAACGAAAAAACAGACGTGTACAGCCCAGCACACGTGTGTCCGGGCGCCGCGAGCCCGCGCCGGAGAGCCTCGTAAAGCTTCGTGTCTGGGACTGACCCGCAGCGCGAAAGCGAGAGGGCCCCAGTACTGTATACGTCACTGGCAGCGCGGCGTAGAGCAACGCCGCTCCATCCACGGAGCCCCGATGACAACTTAGGCCTTAGCGACGAGTACGGAAGACCGCACACACGGCGACAGCCGCCGAGTACGGCACCGAACGAGTTCACTCAGTTTTCCAGTCGCTAGGCTTTTGGGTATACAAGCGACGAGTACGGCATAGCGCACGCACGGCGGCGGCCGCCGAGTACGGCACCGTACGAGTTCACGGGTTTTCCAGTCGCTAGCATTTGGGTATACGCACTAACTCTTGCTACATATGCTGGATGACTACCACGTATACAGAATTCAAAGAAAAAACCAGCTACCCCCATATCTCCAGACGGCTAGCGCAACGGCGGCGCAAGGCACGACTCCTTGCGCCTCTTCTTTGCACAGCACGCCACCGTCGAGCTTCCGGCAAAGCGTGCGACGGTGTCACGGGTGTGCGCACGCATGGTAGTAGAGCAGGACCCCTGAGTTGTCGGGGTGCATCTGGCGTGAAGAGGCTTTTTTCACTCTTGTTGCTTATGCTGTGCTTTTCCGCCTTTGACCGTTTTGCGCGGCTGGTATTGTCCTCCTGTGGACTTCCACTGGTCTTCGAGATCAGCAAACGGCATAGCGCCGCTGCAGCAGGTTAGCAGCGGCTAGTAAGCTGGCTTCACGTGTGCATCGCAACCACTTCTTCTCGACGTAAGGACAGATGAAGACAGCAACAGAAAAGCCCCGTGAACGGGCACCATACGACGAGGCGATGTGGTGTTGTGTGCAGTTGAGGCTCACGCCTCATTTGTGTTTAAATCGGCTTTGAAACGGCAAATTCTTGCGTCGCTGAATAGTTCCGCTTTTCACCGCAGTATGCGTGACAGCTGGATTTCGCGGCGATATTATCACCGTTTTCCTTAGAGAAGTCCAGGTCAACTACGCCGCCTGTATTATGCATCACCTCGTTTCGAGCCGCCCTGCGTGCAAAGCATAACGGGCTCTGTTATTGTTAGCGCGCTGGCTACACCTCCGATTATAACACGATACTCGCCGTTTCTTCCTCGCAGCCGGAAAGACGGACAAGGGAGAAGCGGCAGAGAACCTCGTTCTTTCTTTGACCCAATCGTGTCAGCTATCGTCGCAGGTGGCGTGCTGCGCGGCGAAGAGGCGCGTTAAGAGGCGACGCCGGGTTGTGGTGCGAGAGCTCAACTTCAAAATTTGTTTTTTCGCTTTAAACAAAAATTACTCTGATTAAACTTTCAGAATCGAAAGATTATTGATTGTTCTTCCAAACCCACCATATTTTGTATTTTACTTGGACCACCTCAGGGTGGAATAAACAGCTGTTTATGCGTCAAAACGCACTTTTTGGCAACTTTAGGTTTTAATTGAGCGGTTTTAAACATTTTCTATAGTTTATATACCATAGGCTGCCGGTAAAAAGTTCTATTAGGTGGCGGGAGCAATTAGATATTTTTTAATAAAAATAACAAAATAATAAAATTTCAAAGTTTTTTAGTTTTTAAAAAATTATTTAAATTAAACAAATCTTACAAGCCCAATTACATTGTAAGTCGAAATCCGTGCAAATTTAAGAAAAAATATTGTTGAGTGTTTCACCAAAAAGCTGATTTTTCATCAATTATTGAGTGATGCATAGTTCACGTTGTTTTTAAAGTTAAAACTGCGCTCACATAATCAAAAATTTTCGCCAAAGATGTTTTAGGCATGCATACGTGACATTGCGGCAAAAGACCATAAATTCTTTTTTTTTAGAAATCGGAAGGGGACGAGCGCAACGTCTGGGACGTTTGACATGGAATGACCCAATTCTGTCCTCACTGTAGAAACTCGTGGTGCGGACTGAGACAGCCAGTTTTGGAACAAACTGGGAAAATGCATGGTGAGGAGTTCCACTACTGTCTGGTCTTGTTGCCCTTCCTTCAAAAAGAGATAAGACCTGGGCACCGAACAATGATGTAATTCTTTCGGGGCTTTCCAGCCAAATAGGTCACCTGCCCCTCCTCCCCTATGTGTCCCGGCCACAGACGACTAACCTGAAGAAAATTCAAAGGTCATGCGGTACAGCATACACCTGATACAGTCATTCCCAAATGCTATCCGGTCGTAAAAATGCCTCATAAATAAGCCAATGAACGCAATGCAGTGAAATTTACCACAAAGCAGTCTTTAGGCAGTGCGCTGGTCTACACCAATTCTGGCTTCCGGGAAAAATGCCAGAAAATAAATACTCTCATCTGTTATGCAGGTCGGAAAAACGGAAGCAAAACTGTCTGGTTGACCTTGCTGTTTGAATATGGTGCGACACACTTCTCGCCTAAACCGGTCAATGATACCGATGTGTGACCATGTTGGCCATGTTGCATGGAGCAGATGACGCAATGTTGTTTAGACAGCGAGGCACTTGTAGCAGCCGCATTACACCCATTGCCAAAGCACCTCCTGCCAGCCTCCGCCATGCTGCGTACTCTCTCCCTTTCTGCTCGTATTGTGAATACGCTCCAGTTTTTAAGGTGTCTATCCAAACAAACACGTGAAATCTGGCTTCGCATATATGCAGTGGAAGTTCATGCTGGTATGAACCAAAGAAGGTAAGAGAAATACGAGTCTGCTTGGACTGTGCTGTAGCACAGAGATATCAGTGAACACACACCATTAGCGTGCATTGCCCAGATCTCAGCAAATGAATAACAATGAAAAGCAAACAGCAAATACAGGAAGAAATGCTGGAGCAAGAGAAAAAGAGAACACAATGAAAAGAAATACAAAAACTGAGGAATGGGCTATGTAGATGGTCACATAATCTCTTATCACGCGACTACCCCATACCGGCGTAAAAAAAGATGTCCCGGTGAAGCGCATATTGTCTCTCGAACCTGCACTGACTCGTGCACTGCACACCATTTCGGGGCAATTCCGGTGCAAGTTAATCGGAAATGCTACGAGATATTGAGTGCAATCGTGAACAGACGGAGCTGAGCGTTGCTGGAGCGTGTGGCCTCCGAGACATGCTGCACAACCTAGAGGCAGATAAAACTGAGGAGTGAAGAGGAGGCTGCGAGAATGCGCACTTTCTCCGGTGTGCACACCCTCGCAGCTTCCCCTCTCCACTATGCACTGTTTCATCAGCCTCCAGTTAGTACAGTATATATCAAAGGCCACGCGCTCTGGCATTCATGCACACATTGTTCACGATAGTAAAAGATAGTAGAAGTAGTGTACTAGTAAAGTAGAGAGTAGTAAATACTCTCAACCAAAAGCATTCTGCAAGAAACCAGGTTACTACCAAAGTATTTTAAATTCAGTGTCTTGAAAAGAGTATTGGAGATGGGCACAAGCCTGGAGTGAAATGAATTAACTGTAGATAATGATACCGATACTGATACTTGCTGCATACTAAACAGGCTCTCGAATATTTGCGAATTTGCGCCGTGACTCAAACTTCTACACCTCGGTAAAACGACTATAGCTCGCTTCACCTTCCTACGACGCAGCGGATGCCACGAGGAAACGGGACCAATGAAGCAGCGTCAAAAGTGCAAATCACTAGGCTTGTTCTGTTTATGATTGGTTCAGCGATGAAAAACACAGACAGAACCATTACGAACACCATGATGGTGCCCTTTGACGCTCTGTGATTCGTCATATAATCCGTAGCATCGGCTGCGTCTGGACGGAAGGTGAAACGAAGTATAGCGTATACTCCTCTTATAAGTTCCTAGTTAGAATATGCGTCATCTATATGGTCTCCACGGCATGTCATACCTTCACAAATCATGTAGAATCCATTCAAAACAAAGCCCTTCGTTTTATTTTTAACTACTCAACATATCAGCATCCTTTATTCACTCCTTTATCAGCTATCTATAGGCAATGATTGGCGTAATCCTTTATCAGGATTACGCCAATCGGCTAACCTTTATTCACTTTTCCTTCGCAGCCGAGTAACGCCTGCCTCTAAATCATCGAATTTTTGTATCACAACACCCATCTCAGAGAATTACTATCACCTCCCCACCGTATTTTCTCTCGTTTAGATCATCAGCTGTGTAGATTAGGTTCAATTCGATTATCAACTGTTTCTCACCACACTTCCACACTACCTTTGGCTATCAAGCATTGGAACTCACTACCTCACTACATTGTTTCTATAAATGATACTACCAAATTTGTTGAATCCATTAACCTCTTTTATCTAATTTAGTTAACTAGCTTCCGCTGTTTACATTTGTGTTTACTGCACTTTGTTTTATTGCCACTCACTTGTATAACACCCCACGGGTCCTCAAGGAAACAAAATGATGATGATGAATTGAACATTGAACGTTGTTTTTATTTGTCGCGTAAGTTTACAAAAACACATTTTAACGAGCCGAGTGAAGCCTCAGGGCTTGTGTGCCTAGCTCGGCAGTTTGCAAAGTGAACAAAAAAAAAGAAAATTCATACTTGAACAGCACAGTATAATCCATAAAGCACCAATATAACTAGACCATAGGTAGATTAACAGCAATAACACGGAGATCTCAAAAATGCAAACATGTAAAAAATGATGAAAATAAGCAAAAAGGCAACAGGAATGTTCATTTCACTGTTCAAGGTTTCTAAGCGATTTTTTTTTGCTTTTGTTTTGACATTAAATCTAATATATTATCAGAGCAGGTTGTTAAAAACCTGTGGTACATAACACATCCGTGTTCGTTCACCATATTTGGTCCTGATACGGAGTATATTAAATCTAAGTGATGGCCCCATTGGACGCTGTTGAATGCAGGATGTTTTAAAATCAGAGGTTCAGAAATAGTTGGAGGACCACGGCAAATTGAGTTTATGAAATATACTGTCACTCGTGGTATCTTGCCTATCGAAAGAAACACTTTTCAAAACACTTTTTAGTAGGGAATTAATGCTACTGCGCTAAGAAAGAGAGCATCCTGAAAAAAAAGGTTATACGGTATCGTAAAAAAACTATACGCGAGTGCATGTGTTTTACGAACGGAGAAAGGAAGAAACATCTTAATATTATAGAGAGCATGACATGCTTCTAAATCTTTTGCATAAGTGTGCCATGTGTGTGTTTCAGGCCAAATCACAGTCAAAATATATTCCAAGATATTTGACCGTTTGTACATATTCAAGACGTTCACAATTGCACAGTCGGCTAAAAACAATTGTGCAGTGCTATGGGAACAGAAAGGTCGACTTGCTAAGACGGGTTTCTAAAACAGACCAGTTTGGTCTTTAGAGAATTCACTTTGATAGGATTAGATTGAAACCAGTCCATAGTGAAAACAAGATCCCTTTGGAGTTTTTGAATCGCGTACATGATAATCCGCATCACAGGAGACTTAAACCGTATCATTTGCATATTGAAATACTCTGCAAACTGAGACAACGCTTAGAAGATCGTTTACATATAAATTGAAAAGCAAAAGCGATAACACAGAGCTTCGCGGTATCCCGGCCGTTAAGGTTGTTTTAGAACTCTTTTGAGATTTATAGAATGATGATAGCAGGATCTGCTAGGAGTTCTGAAGCATTGATATTGATAGTTTTCATTTAACTCTAGGAGTGTTTACCTTGGAATACATGGTATTCCAAGTCAAACATAAACAAGTAATGGTGGAACTTTCTGTGATCGAGATAACCTCCGGCTGGCCAGCTTCCTGTGGATGTTCCAATGAGCAAAGAAGAGGAGCGTGTCTTTCAAGTTTTCTTGGCGGAAAATCAGAAAGGTATGTCGAAAACCAGACCTAAGATAAATCAATGTGTGCTTTTTGGACCATACGGCACCAAGGAAAAGCAACGAATCTGGTTTTATTTGGCCTCCGTGGCGAAGAGTTATGTGGCCCTACGTGACGTCCCAGTGGGAACATGCCGCACGCGGAGATATCGGCAACAGGCGCTGAGCATGCCCACAAATGATACGCGAGACATGTAACTGTTCCGTGCTTTACCGTGCATGGGAAAGCGCGTGATGCGAGCAAATGATCGCTTTGTCGTCTGCGCGTCGTTGCCGTGAGTGTTCGAGCTGACCAAAGCTAAGCTACACTTACGCCTGCCAGACGTAGATGAAGGAGGGTGGGAAGGATTCTGCCACCCGTGCGTGAGTGTGCCTCCGGAAAAAGCGAGCAAGTGCGTTCTACGACCAGCATGATGGATGTTGTGACATGCTGGTCGATAGCCGTACTGAGTATCTCCGGCACCTCTTTGTTCTCCGCAAAAACAAAAAACAAAAAAAAGCAAGCAGCGTGTTTGCAATGACGGATGCAGATATTGTGGTTTGTGACAACAAGTCGGCGTACCTTGGCGATCCCATGAATGATATTCCTGTGGATACAGTTGGTCGCGACATCAAAAGGCCATTTTATGATTTTGGAATCCTGGTATAGGGTAAGAAAACTAGTTTTACGTCCAACTTGTTACGATCACGCGGAACTCCTGCGGACATATCTTATTTGTTCAAACTGTTCTGTTTTTGCACATACACAGAACGGCTGTCGTGTTTGACTAATTCAGTCCTCGGGGAGAAATTCATCTTAGAACCAACTTACATTTCATTTCTGCAATAATCGCTCACCAGTTCAAAGTAGGCATTCCCCAGTGTAAGACCACAACTTCTTTCAATTCTTTCATACCTCAAAAGGTCATCAGAATGGAACCACCAGCCAGCATCATTAGTATCAATACTCTCGTTTGGTTTATTTAGAACTGCCGTTAGTAATTATTTTCCTTGTGAAAGTGTCCCGTAACCGGTTGATACTTCTAATTAATGTATATTTTGTTACGTTGCCTACCCACGTCTGCAAAGTCCCATGGACCTCGAAGGGGCCCTGCAAGGACTTTTTTTACTGGTTTTTAATTTGCACTGAACCTGAGCGAACTGAACGTAGTAACTTAATGAAACTTTTCTTTTCTCGAATTTCGCTTTATTTTAAGTTATAGGCAAATTAAAATTACAAAAACAAGCAAAAAATAACCTCCTTCATGACGTCCTTGGTTGCTTGAGTGGCCGTGAACTGAGAGGAGGGGTAGTGAGCTCAGCGAGCGGTCACGGCTGCCGCACTCCGTGTCGACGGCTCGAGAGGGCGCCACTAAAGCATGTTCTGGCTAGGCTGTATGAAGCGGGCAGCCAGGGCGGCTCGCATTGCATTTGCTGCGCGATTAAACTCTAATTCGGCATGACACTTCATTGGCCACAAACGACAGCAAACACGGGGTAAAGATCAGTTCAGAACGGAGCCACTTCGAGCTGCCATACCGCCAAAAGGCTAAACCGCAAGCCAAAGCTGCTCGCCGAAGGCCTTGGGAACGCTCGGAACCGGTCGGATCCTCCGGTCCAAACGACCGCAGCGCCGCCGCGTACATCCGGGACCTTTCTATGCTCGCCGCTCGTTCGGTGCCTGATCCCACTACACCTTTCTAGTATGCGCCGCCTTTTCCACCGCTTGGTGGCGGGTATGTCGACGGGTCATTTCTTGTTTCCGTACTTTCTAAACTGCATTTGTTTCTTTTCTGATCTAAAATAGTGAACAAAAACTACTTTTATAAATAATTTAAACGGTTCGCGCCACTTATATTTTGTATTTCGACCAAAAAGAAGCTTTTAGCGGTTCTGACCAGTAGTAAGCCCAGGACCTAAGACGTCACATATCGCGCGCTTTCGGCACCGCGGGTCGCCCCCGTAGGTGGAGGAGGTTTCCGCGTCGTCCGGTTAAAATGATGACGCACTGATATTTAGTTACCCTCTCCGTGCCGCGCTGGCTTGCCCGAACCCCGAGGGACGTGGAAACCGCAAAAAAGGTAGACGCTTAAACATGATTGCTGGGCCCCTTTAAGTATATTGAAATAAATAAATCGCAATATCTTGATGACTGGCAATAGAACAAATTATAGATTTGTGCTGGACTTTGTTGTATCAATTCTTCGACCTTCATATCTGACAACAATCAATAGAGTAACTTTTCAGGCAAACCGTTACGGTGTTTCAGGGCAGCACTACCCGGTAGCCTTTGAAGCATGTTTTTAAAGCGTCCGCCTTATACCGGACCACGGCGCGCGCACTTAAAAGCATGCTCCAAAGGCTGCGCCGTAGTGCTGATATCATGTGCGGCTGCGGTAACGGTTCGCTAAAAAGTCCCTAATATACAGGGTGTTTCACGAAAGGTGGACAAATTCGATATTGCGAAAACTACGCGTCGTACCACAAAAGGCTTGTGTCGTTTTGGTCCTGGGCCAGGGGCCTATTTAGGAAAATTATTAAAGTCCGAGATAATTATATTGTTAATTATTTTTGCGTAATTAACTTTTTTATTATTGGGTTTAAGGGCATGGTTTTCATAGAAAAATTGCTCAGCATCGTCAAAAAACACTAAATCAACAAATTGCAGAACGATAGAAGGCACGGGAAGCATTTTTACAGCTTTCTGAAAAACCGTACAAATTCGACGGGTTTTTAAGTTTCGGTTTGTTATCGGAGCGCATCTCCGCCCCGGCAGCACCGCGCCCCGTGGAGAGAGAGTGCAACCAGCCTCTGCTGCGTCGCGCGATGACAGCGCAGCAGAGGTTGGATTGCACTATCTCCACGGGGCGCGGTGCTGCCGAGGGCGGAGATGCGCTCCGATAACAAACCGAAACTTAAAAACCTGTCGAACTTGTACGCAGTTTCTCAGGAAGCCGTAAATGTTTCCCGTGCGCTTCTGTCATTCTGCAATTTGTTGATTTAGTGTTTTCCGATGACGCTGAGCAATTTTCTAATTGAAACTATGCCCTTAAACACAATATTAAAAAGTTAATTACGCAAAATAATTAACAATTTAATTATCTCGGACTTCAATAATTTTCTTAAATAGGTCTCTGGCCGAGGACCAAAAGACACAAGCCTTTTTTTGTTGCAAGCGCGTAGTTTTCGCAATATCGAATTTGTCCACCTTTCGTGAAACACCCTGTATATTTTTAAACCAACCACCTTTCGTTTTTTTTTTTTTTTGAAAACTAAGTATTGATGCTACATGTTCAATATTCTCCATTTAGTTCAGAGAATACAATAAAAAAAACTTTTTATCAAATTATTTTTTAAATATACCGTTTCCCTTACTATTAACTCATAAAATTTAAGTCTTCATATGATAGCATGTCTTTTGAAAATAAATGAATAGCAGCTTTTAAGGGCCTTTTCAACGCATCTGCAGCCTTGAAAACACTTGGAAATGCGTGACAAAAGCTACTAGATAATTTAGAAGAATAGATCGAACCACTAAAACAGTGCTTATTTCGCAGTCTGGTTTCAAACCTTTCCGAATAAAATTGTGCTTTTTACCCGTTGGGACCTCTTTCCCACAAAATGCAAGGTGACGTCACAAAACTTCGAAGTAGCTATAGCAAAAGTATTTACATCACCAATTACACCACACTATGTTTAGACCCAATCCATGGGAGCAGAATTCAGGCCTGGATCGTTTGGCGTAGAATGACCCTATAAACAAACCAATGAACTCAGTGGGATAAAACTTTTCCCAGTGTCTTTTGGGGTGCTTCTACCAAACTCAAATTTCACTGGGTGTAGGCTTAAGCAAAAAAAAATGTAAGCTGAAACACTCCTGCCTTTGCCAGAGTATAGGGAGGAAAATGGTAAAAACCGCCTGGTCGACGGTGCTAGACCTCACACATGGTACAACACATCCTCGGATCCGCTTCTGGGTGTTCGTCTTAAAGAAACTTTCACGTTTCTGCTCCATGTCACGCGATCTCTGAGAAGGAGCGTCAACCAAACGGTTTACACCGTTTTGCTCCCTGCGTGCAAAAGCAAAAACAGGTATTTTTTTCGCTTGAATTTGTTTTTAAAATCTACACTCATGAAATTCCAGCATGATGCGTGCGCCACCTAAAGACACCTTTTGTAAAAAGTTTAATTGCCCTCGGTTCAGTCCTTTTTATGCCCATAGAGTGCTCGGAAGCACCCTGTACACAGCACGTAAACTTCTAAGGCACCTTAGATGGCCCACAAAAATCGGTTTCTCGACGTATCGCGCTGAGATTTGCTACAGGGGTCCAACCACGTCGTGAAAGCATTGGGTGAAAATATTAAGATTAGCTTACTTTGTTCAAAAAAATGAAAAGAAGAAACCTGTCGCAGGCTGTCTGCCGCTGCTATTCCCAGATAATGTCATAACCGGACTCGCCTAGTTTATACTGCCGCCAACAGATGTCGGAAGCGCCAAGAGCGCCAGCAGAGATGTGCACCGGCATAGTGAAAAGTTTTCGAAGATCGTCGGCCAGCTCGGCGCCGACGCGCTCGACACCTCCGACATCTGTCGGAGGCAGATTTAACTAGCGTGAGCCTGGTCATGACGTTGTCTGCAAATGCCACGCAAATAACCTGAAACAGGTTTTTATCTTTTTACTTTTTGAATAAGGTAAACTAATCCATTGATGTTTTCACCCCATGCTTCCACCACATGGTTGCACCTCTGTAGTAAGTCGAAGCGCGATACGTTAAGAAACTCATTTTTGCGGGCCGTCTAAACTGCCTTAGAAGCATTAGTGTGTGTGCAATATATTCACACAAAAAGAAATGAAAAAAATGCATCGCGTGATAGTCTGCAGATTCACACTGTAGCTGCTTGCTTTCAGAAGTGTATCGCCTAGGCTCAGGGAGACAGTCACGCGTTCCAGACAGCCCAGGCAAAGTTTACAGCCCTGATCTCAAGCAAGACCGCAGGCAAGGCATCAGGTTGCAGAGGTTGAGTCCCGATGCCGTGCCACGCCGCTAAACAGACCCAGCCGAAATCACGAGAGGTGCTGAAAGGCGGTGGCAAACATTTGAAGCCGATGTCTTGCAAGCCACCCACGAGTACCTCGACATTTTGCAGATATAAGTTATTGTTTGGGTCACTGAATGGGTGACAATGTGGAGGCGTCTCTTTCGAATGCCAATGGAAGGATGGATGTTATGTCTGTACCCTTTGTAACGGGCGGTAGCTTGTGCAACCTCACCAAACTCTAAAAAAAACATCATTCTTCCCGCCCTTTTAAGCCAATTTTCTCCCCCTAACTATCACCAGGCACTGTGGAGTACCACCAGGATGACCTTTGAGGCATCGGAACAAAAACAACTAAAAACATCACCCCCCACCTCTTCCCCCCACCTAAGGAGTCGCCAATTTTCCTCTAGTCAAACCTTGTCGGCGTAACCCCAGCACCGGACCCACTGGGAGACAGGGTTGAGACTTTGGGCCGGAGCCCCGTGAAAGAGAGTCCCGATTTTTCTCTATCCCGGCTGTCCCCAGCTGTGCTAGTTAGTTGCACATCATTCAATTTTCCCCTAGATAATTCCAACCAATCTTCTAAATGCTCTTTGCGACTGCAATCCTTTTCTCTTCCGTCCTACCACTCGTACCAGCGAAAACCAGGGCCCCGGGCAAATCCGTTACCCCATCAAGGAGGGCAGGGCGAGCCCAGTGCATCTCAAGAACCAAGTGTTCTAGTGTCTCACTCTCATTACGGCAGGCGGCACATAACGTGTCTGTCTCCTGAAATTTTGCCCTCTACGTCCTTATCCTCCAAACTGCCGTTCTCAGGAAACCTAACATTTTAGAAGCATCAATTAAAGTTAGTTCAATATGAAGGTTCCATGAGAGGAGGCTAAGTGTTAAATGAATTCCTAGATATTTATATGATTGTACCCTTTCAATATCTGTGTAGTTAATTTTATAAGTATGTTCAGTTATCTTAATTCTTGTAGTAAAAGTCATGCACTTAGTTTTTTTTTTTTTCGTTAATCTGCATTTGCCAATTAGAACACCACCTTGAAATTTTCTCGAGGTCAGCTTGAAGTACAGCATTGTCGGAGGAAGAAGTAATCGTCCGATAGATGACGCAGTCGTCTGCAAGAGACGAATGGTAGAAAGAATGTTGGTATGAATGTCGTTAAGGTAAAGGAGAAAGTATAAAGGCCCGAGGGCGGAACCCTGGGGAACACCAGATTTAACCGAGATAGGGGGATCTATTTAAAAGAAAGCCTGAAATCCATTTAACGATGCCTGCTTCTATCTTTGCTTCTGTTAGTTTATGTATTAGTCGTTTGTGGGGGACACGGTCGAAAGCTTTTGAAAAAGTCAATAAATACTGCATCAGTGCTGAGGGATAAGTGAATACTAGAATGAAGGTCAGTAACTAGTTCAAAAAGTTGAAGTTCACAGGAGCGTCCTCATTGAAAACCATGCTGATTTTGAAAAGAGAAGATTGTTAGTCACTAGATGATTCATTATCTGAGAAAAAATAATGTGTTCAAGCAATTTACAAGATACGCAAGTTAGCAAAATACGCAAAATATAAAATAATTAATGTCGCTGCTCTTTGCATTTGGTCCAAGTCATCTCAAATGGTCCCATGCATCCTTCGTGATCTTACGAGACTACTTACAAACCTGACCGCAGACAGCAATTCTAATACAACCAATCCAGTCCTCAGTTTGTGGTAAGTTTTTTTTTCATTTCAACCTCTCATGAACAGAGGATATTGGCAGTGTTTAGACTATAGGCAGTTATAGTCTAGAGCAGCGCTTCTTGTTCAGCCCTCCACACAATCCTAGGGGTTTGTGCGGGTTCATTGACTCTCCACCAGAAACGCGTCCTCACTAGAGGCCAGATGAAGATGTGCATGGTGATGCAGGCTGCTTCGAGGAAAGAAAGGCTGGGAGCACGATTCAATTTTCGGAGAAGTTCATGGCAGTGGGGATTAGGCAATGTAAATTTTGGATTTTTATACATGTGAAGGCAAGGACAAGCTAGAGGAAGAGGCATTTCTGCCAGGCTCTGGGCTAATGTTGGCAACAGATTAACAGTACAAAGGGTTATTCATTGCATCCTTTTTTTTTCTTCATAAATACTGACAATTTATTGAAAACTTTTATTTTACACAAACATTAGAGGAAACATTCACTTGTCCTCCAGATGTTGTTTGTTACTCGCACAATATATTCCTGGCCATCTGACGTGTCCAATCAATAGTTCTTCAGCATGTCATATTGTTCAAAACATTCAGGAAGGATGAGAGCAACAAACACCTAAAGGTCAAGCGAATATTTCCTTTAATTTTCGTACAAACTGCTAGTTTTCAACGAAGTGTTCGAGGCGTCACAGAGCTGGTTGAACGGGATTGGATATTTGTATGTTGTAAGTCGTTCTCAGATATATGGACCAAACTAGACGAGCTGGTAGTCCTGAAAATGCGCCCACGATACCCTCGGCAGATTTTCATTTCTTTGAGAAACAAGTGCTTTTCTTTTAACCCAAGGGATCGAGAAGGCATGTCGATCACTTATAATAAAATTTTAAAAGGTACCGTCGTTGGCACTCGGCGAGACTTTTAAAGTTCTCGCTATTCGCTGCGTGTCCTCAAAAACAAGCAAAAACAATAGCCAACCGGAAGTAGCATATCCTCCCCCCCCCCAGAAGTTTTGCCATTATTTGTTATTGTTAACCTCTGCACACATTGTATACGTTGTATTCAGGCCAGTCCCGTCCGCCATGACAGGGAGCCGAGAAAACTTTCAGTTTGGGTATCTGTTGGCAAATGGGTCTTCTGTTATGTTTTCCGCGTCCATTGGCTTCTTAAAATGCTGCAATGTTTTGTGATTGACTGGGAAACTTTGCTGTGGCAGATCTCTGTGAAATAAAAGGTGCAACAAGCCGCAACCCCGCGGCCGTCTAGCGCGGGCAGTCTGTCACATTCGCTTCGATTTAAAACTCGGCACTAGCATCGCTTAATTTTGAAGTCAAAGATGCACACATCTGGAGTTCTTATGCAAATAAAGATTGGCTGAAATAATTTAATGTGTGCCTTTAAAATTTTAGCCTGAACACAGGTTTTCATAACACATACCACTGACAGACCAACTTGGTACTGCATAAAATATTTAATTATAATAATAGTATTTATCATTTCTACTTTTAATCTTAGATTAGAATCCCTACTGTCGTTAATCTTGGGGTACATGCGAGCTTCTAAACAGGCGGTTTATGTGAAAGTCCTGAATTAATTTTAAAAAAGGCACCCACGGACAAACTAAGAAAGAAAAAACTTTCAGCCTTTCCATTCTGGTGAAGAGGAAGACCAGCGAAGCAGTACTATGGTGGGACGACCTCAAGGACGATCTCCTGGACGACCTAAAGGTTGATGCCTAGAGGACGACATATAGGATGACCTCAAGGACGACTTCATAGGACTTCTAGGACGAAGCCTAGGGTGACCTCAAGGATGACGCCTAGGGACGACATCAGGGATGACGTCTAGGACAAC